>DWGO01000306.1:0-13113 GCA_018247635.1 Eurytides dolicaon deicoon
ATATAATATGTTCTTTCATATTGCATGTAGTGAAATGCTGTTAATATGGAATTATAAACATACACTTCAATTTTATTTATATGTATATAGAGTTAACTAAAATTTCGTTTTTTAGGTATAATTTACATCAGAATGTATTGTCATCTGGCTCTGAGTTGTAAATATTTGTGCACCATAAAGACAAGTATCATTTTAATGAAATTAAGTGAAGCTACGAGCAAGTGCACTGCAAGTTGCTAAATGACAAACAGTTATATAAAAAAGTTCAGTGCCAATCAGTGTTTTAAAGTAAAAGTTTAAACACATAAGTGATAGATACGAGCAAGCCATGAGCCCTATGGTAAGCGACATGCTTGCCCATAGACACACACAATGCCACATAGAACCTGCATGACCTCTACTCTACACTCGTCACCTACAGATTTAAGGTGTTCCATCTTCCCAGTAATTACGCTGGCATCTTTGCCCTTCAAACTGGAGCACAGAAGTGCTTACATAGTATGACGAAAATAACTGGTAATGCATTGGTACCAGTCCAGATGGATACTCCAAAAGAGCCCCACCACTTAGCCTGTTATTGTAAGCAATATTAACATTAAGTAGAAAAATAATGATAGAAAAATAATTTTGTTAAATAACCCCTTGATAAAGTGTCTTATAAAAATATTTTCCATCAAAGTTATTTTGAAAAAATAAATATGAATAATGAGATCGTTAAAAGACTGTTTTCCCAAGCCTAAACATAATATTACAAGTTCCAGAGCTTTTTAATGTTTTTGTATTCGATCACGCGTCGTTTATAATTTGGGTTTCAAAGAAACATAAACATAATATTATTTAAATCGAACTCATCAAAATATGTTTCCTAAGCGGTAGGACTCTTTCGCAGAGGTCGTCTAGGGTGCTACCACTGCGTTGTCAGTTATTCTACCGCCAACTAATAGTACGTAAACATTACTATGTTCCGGTTTGAAGGGGTTCGATGCCCAGTGCAACCACTGGGCATCGAGATACATAACATTTTAAATCTTAGAGTGATGAGCGCAGCGCAGAGCTAAGCAGTTTTTGTGTGGAACTATGTTATGTTATGGGGAGACATGTCGCTTACCGTCAGGCACACGACTTTCTCGTCTCCTAGATAATGTGCCATTTAAAAAAAATATTTAAATTTTAATATATTCTTATTAGAAATTGTATTTAACAATATACAGATACATATAATATTTAAGGTTTAAATGAACGATTTATTTTAAAGAAGTTCTATACGCGATTCGTGTGCTTTTTTTTAAAACTCAAGAATCACTCTTTAATCACCGTAGATTCAAAGTCCAAGTATACTTCAGAACATAATTTGATATATTTATGTTGATCAATTATCATAGAGTAACATAAATATATACCTGATAAGTTTGAATAAAAATCGATATATTTCATATTTCTTTTGTTTATTAAAAAAAAAATCATATCTTATAAAAGGCTGAGTGGGAGTCGAGCACATTGCAGTTAGTTAGATATTTGATTGCTCATAAAAGCATATTGTAATCCAGTAATTGGAACCGCAAAAGTTAAGAGTTTGTGTCTTTACGCTGCTCTTGTCACCCACAAAACAACGCTTATACATTACTGTCTTGTTGTAGAATAACGGGAAGGTTGACTACAAAGAAGGTTCCTTCTTTACAACGATTAGTGAAAATTCCTAAAATTACTTTATTAAAAGCTTGTACAAGTATATTTTTAGGAGATGAAGTGACAAGACGAGCAAAATGAGTCATAAGAGAACTGTGCTGCATATTATTATGAACAGCAAGCGCCCAGACGTAAGATAATACATCTCTATACACAGTAAGTACGCTGGGATATTTTCTCTTCAAATCGGAGCAGAATTATCCTTACACGACGTACTTAAAGAACCTTTTTTTAAATTCTTGTCTTGGAAATATATATATTTGTATAGTAGAAAGTATTGCTAAAATAATAAAAAAACATTGTGTCTTGGAGGAATTTTGATTTCATTTATAGTGAAGATGTTATAATAAAAACTGTGGAATGCCAACTGGCATTCCACAGTTTTGAATTTCCAAATGTAACTACATTTGGTGCCGTGGCAACAAACATCTCAATTCCTAGGCAAAATAACGACTTCAAGAACTAAAACACAGTATAAACAATTATACAAACTTTATGATACCGATGTCATACACTATTTGATTAATGAAAAAAAGAGACCTTTTACAAAATCTTACATACATACGACATACGTTTAAATACTTATGCATCTATTAGGTTCATACAGTATTTGATAGATATGCTGACAATAAATAGTAGGTAGATGATAATGAGGTCACAGATTCAAATCTCTGTGGTTTTCATTTAGCACATACTCATTAACTAACTGGGAACAATTAGAAATGAAGGTTTAGAAAAATACGATTTCCAATTCTTGTTCATGCTAACGCAGTGGAAAGTTTTTTACTTATTTTAATAACTCACATAATACGATATTACCTTACAAGTTAAATGAAAAGAGATGTGTCGAAGATGTTTTGTTAAATCAATGTCCATTATATTGATTTCAATTTCTATTAGGACTTGGCAAGTGAGTCCCTCATGAATGAGAGCTTTCAGATGTCAAAGCTGCTTATCGTTAGAGATCATTTTATTACTAATTAGTCAATTTCAAGTTTACTGAGTAACTATTTCAATTTACCCTTAGAATCGATAAAATAGATGATCAATTTATTTGCCTCTAGCAATAGCATTAAACTTTATTAATTAAATGTTTGCATTCAGATGTAGATATAAGTATATTGAAATAAATTACTTAAAGGGTCATTGAATCTGCACAATCTGCAAGGGTTTTTTTTTGTAGAGTCCGTCCGGAGTAATACCACTGCATTTCCTGTTGTTCAACCGCCAAACAGTAGCGCCAAATACTACTACTACAACTAGTGCGTAAACACTGCTGTGTTCCGGTTTGAAGGACTATTATACCACCATAATTACTGGGGTTACGTGGTACCTCTATGGTAAAGCATCTTAAGTCTATGGCTGACGAGCGCAGACGACTTATTCTAATGGAAAAAAGTTAATAATTCCTGCTATTTATTGAAATTAAACTATTTTAACGAAATTTATCACATTTCCCCGTCCCGTTACTATTAACTATGTAAAATAATTGTAACGTGTGGGATTTATATTCAAAGGAATAAGCGGAAAAAAAGTTTAATTTGTTATCCCTACGAATCTGCAATAGACTATTCGTATCCTAGGAAAGATTGTTTCATTTAAACTTAAAATTCTTTAGGATCAAGTATATTGTAAAAAAAATTAGCTTAAGGCGCATGTTCACCTTCGCTTCTTCTCGTTAGACGAAGTACTGTTGCGAGCTCCTTATTAGATATAAATAATTTTGTTTCTGAAATCCTAGCAGTTTTGAGGACCTGTATTGCTAATTAGTGTTTTAAGAAAATGAGAAACCTTATTACATCGGCTTTGATCAAGGACCAAGTAAATTTGTTTAACTGATTAATGTGGGCGGAGAGAGCTATTCCCTTATGTAGTATCGACGCAATTGCTATTGCTAAAATGATATTGAGATGTTATTGTATATACACATAGTATTATATCACAGGAGTAACATTCACAAATGAACATAAACTTAATTAGGTTCTTTGTTGAAATTGAATTAATTATAGCTCTTATGATTAAACTGGTGTTATTATGATTATATATTATACTGTAATACTGAATGTTACGGTATAATAATTAACACTTGGGTTCAATTTAACATAACAATACAACTTTATGATTTCATTCAACAATGTTTCTATCCATCCCACACCGCATTAAAGGTGCGGCCCCGCTTAGTCGCGGAGGATAGGGAGAGCGGCCTACGCAATACCGATACTCGTCTTTTCCACGACTACACCTTGGCTGCGAAGGACATAGAGTTATGACCTCACACCACTCTCAACCCCTCTCCTGCAGTCTTCTCCAAGGCGCATCCAAAGTGGGTTCCATGGGCCCACCCAGACCGCCACCCAGCCCACTCCACAGCCGTGTTTGGTTTCTTCTTGGCTTCGTCATAGGTAACCAGACCATGGTTACTAGAGCCCCTTCGCCACGATAAGGTGGAAAGCCGTTGGAGGGGAGCCTTGTAATGCCGTAACTAACTAAGAAACAACAACAAAAAGTCATTGTCCTCCGCGAGATTCGAATTCACGATCTCCGATAAAGCGGAAGCTAAAAAATACTGCTTGATTTTAGAGTAATAGGTAATGCAGTGACAGCAAGCCGAGCAAAAGAGTAGACGAAGTAAACCTTACCCGATCCTTTTCGTATAATCATTAGACTTACTGACTACGATGCATAAGCAACTACGATGGTAGCAACAACCTTGTTAATAACAGCACAGATTGGCTCACTGTTTTGAGCTAACTCGACAGTTTAAAACAATGCATGGCCCTTCACTGCACATTTCATCCATAAATAACTTTTATTGTTCACCACTAGTAGTTTTAGAAAAATAGTACTTAAGACCTTTAAAGAAACAGCCTCTTTGTATATTTATATATACATATCTGAAACTCATTAGACAATGCGAATGTCTGTGGACAAGTTGCTTGTTTGATATACCACTTACTTATATTTTTTAGCAGATATAGTAATGAGACAAGCAATTCGTGCGCCTGATACTAAGGGACACATAACATCACAGTGTCATACAAAATCTGCTTGGCCCTCAATTATCTTATTCCCCAATAATAACGCTTGAATCATTGCCCCTCAAACCAGAACACAGTAGTGTTTACACACTACTGCTTGGTGGAAGTGTGTAAACACTACTGTGAAACTGGCAATTCCGATAATAAGGATTACTACCCGGGCTCTGCTTAAGAGAGAATTCTTGGTAGGAGCCACTAAGTAAAATTTTTATTTACGCTTTTATTGTGCTTTCTGTTTCGCAATATTGATAATTGTATCAAATCATTTGAAAATATTTTCTATTATCTTATTAGAAATATGCAAGAAAATATTGATTATATGCGCAAAACATATATAAGCAATATTAAATACAACGCTGTAACTAAAAAAATATTTTTAACGACACCGATTTAAACAACATTAAAACAACTTTTTTATTTACAATTACATTAAAACCGAATACTGCATTAGAACCTGTATCACAAATGAATGTACGAATGTAACAGTTGTTGGTAAACTTAAATAAATAAAATAAAAAAAAAACAATGAAACATCAAGATCATCGTTTTATAAGTATGTTAGCGGTTGCGTCATCCTAACGATTAAAATTGATTTACGTTTATCACGGTTCAATTGAATCTCATTTTAATCGAAATAGCGCTATACCCACTTTTCGCTGATCTGTCTTTGACGTTTTCCAATGACCCGTTTAATTGCTTCAGGCGTCGCACTGTCACGCAACAACAGAGAATTAAATCACGAGCTCTTCGTGCTATTAAGACTTGTTATAAATTATTTTTCTAAGTGGGAGGACTCTTGTATAGTCCGACAGGGGCGGTACCCCTGCATTGCCAGATATTCTGTTGTAAGCAATAGTGTGTAAGCACTACTGTGTTCCGGTTTGAAGGGCAATGATGAGGGAAAAAGGCAAAGAGATAGACCGTCTTATATCTCTGGGAGTTGGCGCAGAACAGAGCCAAGCACGCTCTGTGTGATACTGAGTTGTTGTGGTCGGGCGTGGCGCTTACCATCAGGCGCCACGACTTGCTCGTCTCGTCACTTTATCTCATAAAAAGTAAGGATGAACAGTGCCTAGTTATATAATAGCTAGGGACGGTTTATGTTAGATGCTGATAGAAATTCCAGTAACGTAATCAAAGAAACCGACAGAGATTTCATTTTATAGTAGGTAAAAAGTCACTGTAATTGCTACACTCAACTTTAATTCAAGGTGATAGTTTTACCATGTGTCATTTTTCATATTCAACTTTTTGATAATTCTTCCTATACAGTGTATTTTTTTTTGCTACAGACAAAGTAAACCAATAGACAATAATAGATACAAACACAAATAATATTGCCACAATGATAATGATGGTGTATAAAATATTATTTTCTTCTATTAGCTGTCGCTAGGTTTTTCTAAATGACAGGTGAATCATCTTTCATATTATCGTACTATTAATTGCTTCCTCGTCAAATTATTTGCTTTTAGAAAAAAAATAATATCATATAAACTTTTTGCTAAGGTAACTCAATGAATATTGTAGCTTCTAATAAATTAATTTAATAAAGTAAGTTTCCAATATGAACGCCTATAAGCACAATCGAATTTCAATTAAAATCTTCAATGAAAACTTGGTAAGGCCCTTTTACAGAGTCTGGGCTGGTACTACTACATTGATTGTTATTCTGCCGCTAAGCAGTAGTGTGTGTGTACTACTGTGTTCCAGTTTGAAGGGCAATGACGCCAGTGTAATTATTGTACAAAGAGATATCTTATATCTCTAGATGATGAGCACAGATCAGAGCCAAGCATGTTCCAAAGTACCAAGGATCCCTTAAGAGAATTCAAGGTTAAAATTGAATTATTTAGTTAGCTGCGTTGCTTAGTTGTTTAGTATTATTTTTGACGCAAAGTTCTTTTTGGAAAACGTAGCACGATTATTTTTTAATTTTATTTCTCCTCTAAATTTGGTATCTTATATTTAATGATCTTAATTTAAATGCCGTTCTAAGAGAAACAGGCAAATTAAAAATTAAGAGAATAAAAATGAACAGTGATCTGTACCACAACCTTAATTACTTGAAACTGTGAAATTACACACTAGAATAAATAAATAAAATGTTGAAATACCCTTCTTGTTACAAGATCAGGGTCATATACACTACAATACATTCACAAGAATTGTCCCAAAAACAATTATATATTAATTGCTTTTAAATTTCCACGTACAAGCTGCATATTTTATTTAAAACATTTAGAGCACGTAACAAAACAAAGAAAGAAAACAAAATCATTTCTTACCTTTAACAGTATACAGAATAAGCTTTTTTAACTCTTCAAATAAGTTTCATTGACTGCTTCAAATACTGCTACAAATTTAATAAGTTGAAACAAGTTTTACATAAAAAGTAAAACAAAACTCTATATTTGTCGATTTAACAAAATATTTTAAACAAATAATACCGTCTCTGAATATTGTGTAGACATTAACTTCAAAGAATTAATTTTTAATAAGCTAAACACCGATATTAAGAATAATATTTTTAAGTATAAACAAAACACACATGTAGCAAAACTATTTATGGATTTTATCGCGTTTTCGATTTTAATCCCCGAAGTTTTAAATACTTTAGATAAGTTCATGGTGCGAAAACAATAGCAGAATTATTATAAGTATAGCCATATAATGATTAGAATACTTTTTTAAGATTTCTCCCCACTGGATTGGCTCTCAAATTATTTTCAGGGGCCATGATAATTGATTCGCATTAACCCTTCTTCGGCTAGTTGACATTATTTATCTGCTGGTGATCTACAAGACGGTATTTTATCGCCTGTGCCATATTCACCTGAAGTACATGTAAATGTGTATCTTCTGCAATTGACATAGTCACAATAGGCACCTCACATATCAGGTTTGTCAGGTTTTGTCTCAATGTGAACCCTACTAAGTGCTTAGTGACCATAGTCTGTAGCAGCCGTATCATAAGAAAATTAGGTGCCTTACTTCATACAGTTTCGATATCACTAAGCTTGAACCTAGCCCCATTGCTACGAATCTTCTGTTGCACGTATCCTACCTAAACTTGCATACTGCTTGTGAGCATGAGGTTATGTAAACTGAAAAGTTATTTGTTTTTTGCGTCTTACTATTATTCTATTAAATAAATACTATATAAATAAATATTGTAGACATTGTACATTTTGTATAAAGTTTCGTATAATGTTTGTTCGTATTTCTTATATCTCTAATAACTTCTTTAATGTTTAATCATGAAAGTTAAATAAATTAAAATATTACTGTAGTTTACGTACAATAGGTGTTGATATAAAATTATAATTCAAAAATACAGGTCCGGATTCACATATTTAAATATCATCTGCAAAATTTAGATAAATCATCAAAATCGAGTTTGTTAGAATTGAATATCAATTAAAAATACTATATCTAACTATATATAATGTTACTTATTAATCAATCGAACTTATCAACTTATTCAATTGAATAAATTTAAGGGTATCTTTTCGTTTTTGCAGCATCAACAAGCATGTAGGAGCGATGTGTGCGTCTGCCACCGCGGCTCTTCTATTGGGCGCACTCGCTGTTCTGCCTTGTCATGGTAATGTGTTCACAAAAAGTATATATCGTCGCCCCCACCGAACAAACCCGTAACCGTTAAAATCAAATTTTACAGGAGAAGAAATAAAAAACATGTTTCTTTAATAACTTTCCATACGTATATTCAATATACAAGGATCGCTTACATATGTTTACATACCAAAACAATGCAATTTTTTTTGGCATTGATTATTTTATTTCTATTTCTTTATCCTTAATATTATTTGCGTTATTTAGAAAAGTATTTTACTGGAATTAGAATCAAAAATCATGTTTGAGAATGTTTTGCTCTTTTACGATGTTTTATTCATGTGGATTTTCACATTAACATTTATTAGTAATTTTGCAATATGATATTATTTCTGTGCGGAGACTATGGGTGTTTTACCTGTTTTATTCTGCTTTCCGCTTTAGTTTTTTTAAGTAAATAATGCTAACAATATAGGGATGTTTTATGCCATAACTTTACAAGTATTTTAAATAAAACTAATAAAAATCTCTAACGATTCCGGGTCTTTTCCCCCCGAGAGTTTGAGATACTTTAGATTATTTTGGCAAAATCGTAATACAGCGTCGTTCGTGGAAAACGTTAGTAATATAAAGTCATGAAAGAAAAGGATAAAAAAAATCTCCACAATTCACATTAGGAAAAATCAAAAAAAAATTACTAGGTGGAATAGGACCTCCAGATGCCGAATTTGACAGAAACAACAAAAAGAAGTAATAGACCATTAAGGGATTATTCGGTAGAGGCGACGAAATATACATATATATGTATATAAATATAAATACATATATAAATTGTTTAGAAAAATATTGTCCAGATCGCCAATTTATCTTTTAAAAAATATTGATAACATTTACAAATTTAATCGCATAACAAAAAGCTTGTTATCTTTTATAGGGACCGACGCTGACACAACCTTAAGAATTTTGAACGAAACACGCGAAGGAGGGTCTCAGCCGACGATAAACCAACTTTATCAAATGTTGTACCGTAGCTCAGACTCGCATAACTCAACTAAACTTCTTGCCAACTTAAACTATTCTAATCTTAATATAGCGTCGACTTTTAACCGACAAAGCCAACTTAGGCATTCTTCTGCGAGCGATAATGGTCAGATCAGCTGTTGCTTAAATGATACAATCTTTACAACATCGATCACGAACAAAACAGTTTCCAAAGCAGGTGAAATACAGACAAACCTACTTAATGAAGATCGAAAAAGGCTAAAAAAGAGAAGAATTGCGAATATAACAAGGACGGAAGACATCATCACAAACAAATACTATGTGGAAATGTCGACGATATCAGTTTTCAATACGCCGCCACCGTTAACAGAGAGAAGACGTAAATTTGGGGATGTTGGCTCGAATGCAGCACTCTTAAATTATATATTTGACACATATTCAAATACGCATCACCACAGAAATGAGAGGTAAGAAAAAATAAGTTTTATATCTCATATTAATTCATGACGACACTATGAAATTAGTTTAAATACTATTGGCTTAATAATTGAAATTAACGGATACTTAAAAAGAAATGTTTCTTTTCGATGGCTCTGCCCTGTCTAACGCGTTGGTAGTAATTAGTAGTAAAAATCAAGTATAAATTAAGTGACAAGAAGAGCAAGGCTGACGCTTGGCGGTAAGCGGCATCCGTGCTCATGGTAGCACAGTATCACCAATGTTTAGCTAAGTATGTAGTAGTGAGTATGAAACCAAAGCATCAAATGAAAATATAATTACCATGGCCTCAGAGTGACAATGTAAAGTAGAGATTTATATTTTATTTATTATTTATAACCTTTTCATTTTTTGATATTTTTTTATTATTTGATATTTCCATGCCATACATAACTGCAAGCTTTTTCAAAAGTTCCTTAATTTTATTGGGTATAATCCTAGAATATGTCATAATAAATCCGGTTACATATATTCTAGCATAACACTGTTTCAGGCCTAATGGAAATAGTATATACGCCGCGGCTGCGCCAGAAGTTGAGGCACTGGTTGGTTCTACTGCTCATCTCGATTGCAAAGTAGACGCACTACACGATAAATTGGTAATTAAATTTGTATCCTTACTTTTTTAAAGAAAATTAGGAATATTTATTTTATTTATGATCTTGAGTTGACTCAATCCGAATAATATTACAATAATTCTATAGTGGTAACGTTAGTATATTCGCTTATCGTTATTTATTTTTAATGTTTGTTTATAAATTCAAATCATCTAAATGGTAGGAATCTTTTGCAAAGAGTAATCCTAGATTCGTACCATAATATTATCAGTTATTCTACCACCAAGCAGTAAGCACTACTGTATATCGATTTGAAGGGCAATGTTTGCCAGCGTTATTACTGGACGTAGAAACCAAGATCCGCCAAACGTAGGGCCAAGCTGATTCTGTGTGGCATTATGTTTTCGTAGGCTAACGTGTCGCTTCCGATCAGGCGCAGGACTTGCCTCGACAACTTATTTTCTAAAATATTCTAATATTTCAATTGGTTGGGGTGTCTTTGGTAACAAACATCAATAGAAATACGTTGAGTGTTTTTTTTGCTTCCTCCTACAAAAGACTATCACAATCCAAATATCTTGGTCTTTATAATGTCATTTTGTTCCGAGGCTTACACAATATTGTATAGTATTAAAATAATGCATAGATTCGTTTCCTTTTATAATGCCTTACTTTATGAGTTTTAATAATTCATCTAAGTAATATATAAAATAATATATTCATAATATTTAATGCACTCTTTTATTAAGATTCCGCAATGAATTCTAAACTGATTATAAAGTCAATTAATAAACGTTTAATAGCTGCATAGCATACAATATGCAAATTTAATCTACCGAGACGTATATAGGTCGTCATTTCCGTGCTACATAAAATTATCTGTATAATAGAAATACCTCTAGTAAAAGCAGTAAGTAAGGGTAATTCATTGCAGATCTTCTACATTGTTAAGTTAATAAAAAAAATTGAAGCCGATGCCTTAAATATCTCCAAGTATGTGAGCGCATGCATTTTAAATAACCATATGATTGCACATATCTTTTTCTTATAATTGCTATTGACTAACGTCATAATTAAATAGTGTCATAAAATAGGAAAAATAGTCATAAAAAGGACACATAACAATTATTGTCTTCAAAATCTATAAATATTTATTATTACTTTTTTGGGTGTTACTTAATAGAAGTTTTATTTCATCTATAGGCGTGGCTGCCTGTTAAATGAAATTACTGTATTATAATCTTTTTGGCACTTGGAATTTATGATTTTATGAAAAATTTGCCTTTAAGCCGGAATACTATAATGCTTACACATTACTGCTTGGTGATTGAACACTTGACAATACAGATGTGTTCCCCAGGCGAAGTTGGCAAAGGAACCCTACCATTAGAACAATGTTTATTGACTATTTATGAAAACCTATTCCTAGGTGTCGTGGGTGCGACGAAAAAACGACGAAGAACCGATGGAGCTACTAACTACTGGAACACAACTGTATACAGCAGATAAAAGGTGCCTACATTAGTATTTATTATTTATTATTTAAATGTGTGTCTTCAAGAGAAAAATGAATAGGCTTTTACTGGGATAGTGCGTTTACCACCTTAGATCAAATTACCACTTACCATCAAGGGGGATCATGATCAAGCACTATCTAGTGTCTATATAAAAAAAAAACTTCATAATTTTTGATGATCTTCAACGAGTACAGATAGATAGTATAATTTTATTCAATTTTAAATGTTTACAGTCTATTACTTAAATCTACTCTGTAAAAAATGTGAAGTAATAATATAAAAAAATAGTAAAGCTAGAAATTTAACTTAAGATTTTAGTTTTAAACAGGTCAAAATCACTGTTTCTATGGCTATGGTTACATAATGTACAAATGCTGGTATTGTCTAAGCCCATTACTTAAGGAAAGAGTTTTTAACTAGTTACATAACTTTTATAATCAGTTTTACATTTCAGCTTGAAAATAATATTCCGATGAAACGTTACAAATACCAATTTTTATTTTCTGAGTGACATAATCTAACACAATAAGCATAGCCTCAGAGAATAGATACTATTTTTGTAATATTTGCGCGGCTGAATTTGTAAAATAATATTGCTTAGTGCGGAGTTCGGTCAAAGCGAAATATCCTAAGGATTTTATCAGAGAATATATTTTGAGAGATTTGTGGACCTAGTAGAATTGTATTTCACATCTAAAGGACTGAGGGATTCCGATTCGGTACACACAAAGCCTGGGATGAACTCGCTCTTTTGTTGTTATTACATATTACGTTATGTGACATGTCTCTCCAAGATATTCCGCGCGTTTCATTCCACCCGACATTTGGAGGCTTGAAGTGAAAGAGGTGCGGCCTACGGACGCTGCCCATTATGATTGTCAATTATCTGCTCACCCTCCAAGGACTGCCCGAGTGACCTTATTGGTGCCAGGTATCTTTATTATACATTCTTCTTAAACTTTTTCTTTTTAATCATCATTTTTTAGCTTTTTCTCTCTTTGATTTATGCAGATTTTTACAAACAAGCATTCAATGACAACACTGGAGCAATTACATTTGTGATGTTACTGTTAGTTACTTATTAGTTGGTGAAGTTGTTATTGAAGAAGCGAATTGCCTAATGATAATTAATAACTGTTTTAATATTTACATTAGTTTTAACTTTAATAATAATTTTATTCGTTATGCTTTCCACTTCCTTTACGCTAGTTTTGAATTTTTTTAAGAGCTATGTTATTC
>DWGO01000307.1:0-13100 GCA_018247635.1 Eurytides dolicaon deicoon
TTAAAAACATCTCGCAGGGAATCTCGAGCTCTCAAATTGTAGATAGCGCGTATTATATTAAAATAAAAATATTAAATTTATATTTAAATTTTCTTTTACCTAAATGCGAAAGATCTGAAGAAAATGGCTAAACAGAACTCTCTTCGTCATCTACATATACCTATCACGGAATATTTTTTTTACAGGATAAAGTGACCACGAGCAAAGTTGTGCCTGGATGGTAAGTAAGTGCGCCTGATGGTAAGCGTCACGCCTGACCATAACAATACAAAACCACACAATATTTCATCTATTTACGTCATACTATACGAACAGTGGACGACAAAAGATGAACTATTATTTTCAAACACATCAAAACTATAGAACTCAGCACGCTTTTCACCAATAATCCGTCAAAAGAATCTGTAACGGCAAGAGCATTAGCCAACGTAAAAATTATGCAACTCGAGATATTCAACAGCAATTGTGAGACGTCTTCATTAAACTGACCTCCTGTAAACGGTAGTTAGAGAGCTTTCCAACTAAAGGAGGTAGCAAGGAGGTCACATACGAGTGGAAATTCACGCGTCATGCGTAACGTTGCCCACTTTGAATTCGAAATACGAGACACCTTTATGCCGGGGCCGACAATAGACGGGGTGAAGGAACCCGGCTGAATGATAAATGGGAAATTATATCGGACGAGATGAGTTAGAGGATATTAATTATGAAGTTGTCATATTGTCGCGTCGGGCTCACGTAGTCGGCCATTGTGGTGGCGGCTTTGTCTCCGACTCGTGAGAATTTGAATGCGGCCAATACAATGCGGCGGTGTCGAATATGGAGCGATGCTTTTACACCGTACGCAGACCACACAGACGTGTGTTGACTGAGCCCATGACTGTATGATTGAAATAAGCTCTGAAGCAGCCTAAAATAGACTTGTTGTAGACTTGTGTTTCATACTAGACCTGGGGGAAAGGTCATGTCCACGTACCGTCACAAAGCATCCGTTCTATTTGTGGTAATATTTATGATTATATAATAACCTTAATTTCAATTTGATAGCTCCTAAATTCATTTATTTTCGCTTTTGTATATATCCCGATTCTATTCCAATTTATTCAATTCTGATCGGATAAATTTATAATAATAGTTAAAGTGAGAAAAAAACAGTAAAATAATAGGGGAAATAACAGCAGGTAGTTAATGTTGGGAAAAACAAAAATCCATCCGGTCTAATGGCACAGAACGAATCCAGTCCGAAGTACATGGAAACATTAATGTCAAGTGTTCAGTTAATGTTCCCGTCCCAAGTCTATTTCGGTGCGCTTAAGTTAGTAACGCAAGTGAAAGTCAATTTCCATCACGCCGCTTGCGATAAAGCCGTCGGAAACGGCACGTGCGATTCTAACTTTGACTTAACCGTAACAAATGATTCGCATTCGTTGATGTTTACGTTACTGTCCATGAAAATAGTGAAGATGATACAAATAAAAAAAATGACCCAACGATTTTTGTTAGAATCGCACATTTAGTGTATCTAAGAAAATAAGAATACATACAAGTAAACTAAACAAGCTCATTTTTATTTCATGTTCAAAGGTGTCAATTTTTTAAATTTAAATGCTTGTCATTTCGAACAGTTATGGTTACTAATGGACCGAGAAATCTGCAAAATTATAACGTGAAATTAATTGTATTTTGATTATAATCCATGAAAATAGTTCGATTTAACTTTCAATATGTACTTAAAATTTACGTTTAATAAAAACCCTGGCCAATAATAATTCTCTTCGGATTTTACTGGCATATTGCAAACTGAAGTTTCGAACAATAGTTGACCTATTGTCAGTCGTTATCGTACTCACTGTGTGCGGAGCGTGAAAGCCGCGGAGGTGATAGAGGAGGGCAGTCTCAGCCCCTTGATGATCTCCTGCCACAGCTTCTTGTTGATGACCTCCACCAGACCGCCGCGGGCTATCACCAGGTTGTAAAGCTCGTACAGGTCGAGCACGGACTTGGCCATTATGGGCAGCCGGTTTATGGGAGTGCCTGGAACAATGGAGCGCCGGTTAGTTTCTATTGTTGGCGGTTCTCACTTGAACCTTGGAATTTGTGGCCATCTCTTAAATGGTATACGCAGTTGCATATAGTTCTAAGTAAATCAAATAACAAAAAAGTAAATATTTCATTCCGTCCATATAATAAGGTAACAATAACTTTACAGTATTTCCAATTTTTCATAAGTTTTTAACTACTCGAATTAGAGAAAATATGTGCGCTCTTTTTCCAGGGAGTTATGGTTTTAGAAAAGAAACGGAAAGCTATCAATTTCTTAAGTATACGATTACAATTCTCAATCATTCCAACAAACATAAAGCTGTGGTCATACGTAATCTTCAAAGATGTATGAATACACACATTCACATCCTGATCAGTTAGTAGCCTACACTTAGCCAAAGATGACCGACAACATTACGGATGGCAATTAGCCCACAGGCTGAAACTGGAGAGATCAAAGCACTCTCTGGCTGTACGGAAACGGCAACTGCCGCGGGGGAAGTGAAATCTGGTAGGGGGGAGTTTGTAAGGGGGGGCTGTAAACCCTTTACGGCGCTTTCCACGGCTGTAAATGCGCGCGAGCGTGCCAAATCGCATCGCATCACGATAGATGATTTACGAGCGCGCGGACGCGTCGGATCGCGGCGTTTACGACGCGTTGCCCGGTGCGAATATAGCGCTGGCACGGTGGCCGCAGTTAGTGGGCTCGTTGCTGACTTCACGCTATAAGGTCCGACGACCACCGCATTCACTTAGCTAAACTCACTAAGACTCGGTTAGCGGCGAGAAAAGATAACAAAGCTTTTATAAATGGTCTGTTGCAGAGTCCGCCTGAGATGGTGCCACTATATTTCCAGTTATTCGATTGCCGCAGGGCAATGTTACCAGCGTAGTTACTGGAGAAGAAGGTGTAAAATCTTTAAGTTTTTGGTGACGAGCGAAGTGTAAGGCCAAGCAGTTCCGTGTGGCACTATGTTGTTATAAACAGGCGTGTCACATCAGGTGCACGACTTCCTTGTCTCGTTACCTTATCTTCTGAAAATAGACTCTAGACAAGCAAACAGCTAATGCTCGCCGAACTTAGCTATGGACGAGTATGGTTGAGCCTAAGTGGTAGCTAAGAACTATAAGCTATAAAATAGTACATTCTTAGCACTAGCTTGTTATTACCGTAGTTTTATGAACGTGGTAACATACAAACAAGATATTCTTGATACGATGGGATTGCAAGAGCATAAATGGCTCCAAATTGGAAAGCCATTGTAAGACCTAAGGGCGACGCCAGGAGATGTCTTCTCCCTATTTCAAAGGACTAAGAAAATCAAGTTCATTAATTACGAAATGATGAATTAAGAATAAGAATACAGACAGTAGAGTGAAGGTAAATTGAGTTTGATGACATATTATTACGGTACTAAAATAAACAACTGAAAATTATTAATGGAATCTTTTAAAAATAATATATGTATTAATATACAATCCGATAGCCAAGAAAGTTTTTTACATAATAACCATACAGTACGTAAATATAAACTTAAAAACTCTAATAGCCGAAACCTTACGTCAATAAATCTTCACTCATTTGATGGCAAATCAATAAAGCTCCGACGCCTTGATAGGTAACGAACGGGCTATATACAAGCATCGGGAAAAGCGAGGAAAAGGGGGGAAATGGGAAACAAGCGAGGGGAGACCCTTTCGCGCCAACGATCGTTTATTGATGAGAGCGAGGCATTAACGGATGCCTGAACAGCTATTTGTCAGTACGTCTTCTTGTCTGCGCTTAATCATGGCTCTGGTTATCCGAGGGGGCGTGAACAGGGGGGTGCTGATGGGCCCAATATGGCCTCCACAGAGATTAATTGCCGCTCTCGCGTTTGAAAGGCTCAGCCTAATGAAATGGGGAAAATGAAACATCCTATACGCGTTTTAGATGCTACGTTGAAATGGATTGTAGATATCGATGTATACAACTTGATATTTTTAACTTTAAATTATATCTTTATTGCTGTACCTATGACTTATGACTCTGTAATGAAAGTTGATTTGAAAATATTACTTATAAAATGTATATTACAATTAGAGTTAAAATATAATAACAAAATACAACGAAGCAATCAGAGTGCATTAACGTCGAGATTGGAAGTAAATCGACTTCCGAGAACAAACAAAAGGGGGCGAATCGGCGATCGCGTGCGGATCTAGCCGCATAATGATAAAGCACGACTCGGGGCCAGGTTAATCACCGCTAAACTGAATTCCGCCAACTGCAAACGTGTTATCAGACACGGACCAAGAGGCATTGTTTACGTATATACAACAGCAACAACAACAGTACGCCAATCAGCCCAATAGCGATTTCCACAAACGCGCGCCGGAAAACGGGCGATTCGACGCGCGTGCGTCTCGGCCGCCATTTGCATAAACCGACCATTTCTAATGCGCGAGGCGGACGTACGGCGGTCCCAGCGCCGCCGGCACGCTCGATTCGGCCGGTTAGCCGTTGCGCGGTAATTTACGACGTATGCCAAATCGCCCCGAGCCAATCTAATCGCGCCCAATTGTGACAAATTATTGCTTTTCCCGCTAAAGCGTTCCACTCGTTCGTTCGGAGCGTATACGTTATGAATTTTCACTTTATGGACTACCTCGCCCGTGTCGGGTTTATGGGGCTGTGTGATTCTTCGTCGATAGCTACACTGTTGCATTTCAACGATTATTCGCACCTCGCTCGTGGTTTATTGGCAATCGATGTCGCTTAGTTGCTGCAACTCTTTTGTGAGGGGGACTGCGGGCCGCAATAAATCGTGTTACCGCACGCCCCCCGATTGTCGTCGGGGGTAGTAAATAACGCAAGGTTAGACGCCTTTAATCTCAACGATACAAGGATTCGTATCGCCAACGATTTACGACGAGATTAGAGAGTGACGCACGTTTCACAGTCAGCCGCTGTAGTGTGATGAAACAGAGCGATGATGCAAAATAATCTGTATTAGCTCTAATTGTTCTAGTTCCTTTCTATTATACGCATTACATTGGACTTACTAGCCTATATAATAACTCAAAAAGGTGAAAAAATTAAATTTTGCTATTTTATAGTATAATGAAGAGAATAAAAAAATTTCATCACGTGTAGAGTTTATTCATAACAAGTGCTTTATTGACTTTTCCTCAAATTACAAGGAGGAATTTTCAGACTTTTTTTTATCAATTTGAACCATAGTACGATAATACCGGAATCATTATTCCCTTATAACACACATAAGACCAGCCATTTATTTATTAACCTTTTTCCAGAAGTAGAGCTCTCCTAAGTGTAAGATAAGAGGAGTAAAACTGCATCTAATGGATATATATAAGACCAAAAGGGTTTCACGTAATATAATGGCTCCAGAAAACTATTCTTCCTTCTAAGAAATGTCGCAATACTACTCTTAAAATCATCAAAATCTGACTTAGACTAGTTTCTTTTACAAGGTTCACCGCGAGGTAAACTATAAAAGGATGAATTATTCCAATGAATACCTAAAGGTATCTTCGTATATCCCGTCACACTTGAAAACTAGCTGAGACCTTAATTGTGTACTAATCGAGTGTTAGTGTAAGTGAAAGGAATGGAGGGATGTCATTCGAATATAAGGTCGATGTGGTTGGGGACGGCGATGCTGCGGCAATCGATTGCCGCGGGGATAAACGCCTACCGCTTATCGAGAGACGTATCAAGGCCATGCTCCCCTCGATGCCCGCTCGGCCAATGGGAGTCAACCCACGGCGCCGACGTACTCCCATTGGTTTGATACGCTTTTGATCGCACCGCCCAACTCGATCCGCGGCTTGATCAATCACAATTACCCGCTCGTATCGATGACGGCCGCATTAACCGACTCCCTATGTCAGATGCGAGGCAATTTGATCTCTATGGCTAATCAAATACGGTAGCATTTGAAGTGGTGCTCATTACGTTTGATTAAATGCAAACACATGATTAGATCTACATACGTCCACCCGTCGCAGCGTTGATAATCAATGTCGCATGCAGATGTATTAAATTATTAACAGTAGTATGGAGTACGTACGTACGTGTTGGGAACCGCAAAACTTAAGGAAAACGATGAGGCAGTTAAATGTTTACGATTCGGAATATAAATTAACGTTAACGCGACAAACGTTAAATGTGAACGCCAAATATAATTCATATTGTTATAATGATTTCTTCTATTTATACTTGCGAATAGATGACATTATAAAATGAAACTATTTATGGAATCCATTGCGTTTAGTTTATTTGGAATTTCAATTCCCACTTTAAATACTTTACATCGTTAGTGGTAAAATAAAACAACAATTAATTTTTGTGTCATTTGTTATATTTCAGTATGGATTAATTTCAAAATATTCATTGACAACGACTGGATCCGGTGTTTTCGTAACGCTGTGCTATGTATAATTGCATACCTTTCGCCGGTTGAAGGACAGTTTTTGATTATCGTTTTGTGCAACAAACATTCTGCTTACATAATATTTATTTTTTGTATATAAAGATTATAATAAATATAATTGTCATTGTAATATAGTAAAAAAAAACATAAAACCTGAAATTTTCAGAAGGTAACGAAAGATGAATTTTTAGACTAAAGGAGATTTGTTGACGATTAAAATCGAACTGAAAAGTTATAATATTTTTTAATTTTACAAAACATATCGTTATATAATAGCTGTAAAGTGGATTAAACGTCTAATTGCGGAGCGCGCGGTTGTATTTCAAGTTTCCCGCATTAAGCTAATAAATGACAGCTAGCCTCTGTTTAGACAGTCGTTATGGGTTTACGAGCGGATGAATTTATTACGGCCACGAGAAAGGTTTTAATTTAGGCACCCGCACCCTACGGTGTTAATTTTCACGCGTCGAAAAATCGCAAATCGCAGAGAAGTTGCACACCAACACAACAACACAAACAATTTGAAAACAAAACAAAAAAGGAATAACAACAACAATAAAACAATACGATGATAAAAATGTTTTTTAATGTGTCGAACAACTTGCACAATGCGCGAACCCGAAAGCTCGCGGTGAATCGTTTCTCTCGCGAAGTTATCATAACTCAATACGTATTTATTGCCCGTAGTACAAATTCCGAGAGATACGGCGCAGGGAATGACATAAGGCCGGGGATACGACGATCAATCATGAGGGGAGCAGTAAACTTGAGAACAATCCAGCGTAATTCCGTCTGAGAGACATTAAAATGGCGGCCGCCCTATCCGGTGCAACATTGTGGCGGACTGAACGCCCGCTGAAGCACTTTCTTATTAGAATAATCCTGCCCGACTGACGACTATATCCACTTCACGCTCATATTCATATGTTATTCGTTGTAATTTCAAAAGAATACTTCTGATTGCTTTACGAGCGATGAACGAAATTAATAAGCGAAAGCAACTCGGTCGCATCATACCAAAGGCGTGCGGTTAAATAGGCATAAATCTTGTATATGGGAGCAAATCGAAACGGCCGGGCGTTGGTATTTAAGTATTGCATCGCTCAGTGGAATTCAGGGGGCCATTCGATGTAATTGGCAATCATTCAGAAAAGTATATTCTCTCGTTCCAACAATCAAGACAAAGGCGGCCGATGGTACCTACGGGCGAGCCATTACAGGTCAATACCCATTATTATGCGATATTTTCGCGAGCACAGCCCCCCGATATCCCGTACGCTCACATGAGACGGCAAATATCTGTAATTAAAGGTTGTAAAGTTGATTTACAACTGGTGCCCGAGTATCGAACCTTGTGGCACGCCTCGACCAATAGCGTGCCTGGGGGCCGATCGGGCCGCGGCTCGTATCAATTTATTAGAGACGTATGAAATCCACGGCTGCGGTGGCTCCGGTGCGCGATTATGCGCGTCCTGCGGTCGCGTATCCCATCTGCGCGCGCTCGGATCGCGGTCTATAGTATCGAATGCTGTTGCGTGGTTTATGATCCCCGCGGAGACGGTAACACTGGCAATAAAATCGCAACAATGGAAATGTCGGATGCGGCTGAAAAGCGACGCAACTACGGCGGATCATTGCGATGAATGCAACAATGGAATCCTTGAAATGATGGTGGCAACTATCGACCAACCATAAACTTGTACAAAGTCCTAACAAAACCCTGGCCAATTGTCCGATGCTTATTATATAGAAGTGCGGCAACGTAAGCTCCTATGCTTAAATAAATTTTTGTACTATAATTCGAAGACTTCTTTTAATCGTTCTAAATTGTATCTAAAACTACTAGTCTTGTTGACATTTGGTTTGGAAATTAGCAAAAAATACACACAATTACTCCTAAAATATCAAAAAAAAATCACTAAAATACTGGTCCAAACAGTTTCTTACACTTTTCTATATTATTTAATTATACTTATTGTAATTGGATTTATATTGTAATCCATTTGCGTTTTAAAAATGACCAATTATTATGATATTACTTATATAATTTGTCTTTGATATGGTCACATTAATACTTTTTATGACCGATGATAATGAACAGTTTGGTTCTGGTCTGTTTCAAGTCTGGTTTCTTACAATGTTGTTAGACCTTTTCTCTGGAAATATATCAACTTGTTGTTCCGTATTAGTTCATTCGGTAGAATCTATCATAATAATCACATACAATTCGAATATTAACAATACAAAAGACATTTATGTTTCCACGGAATTGAGTATTATAGTAGTTATTGCTTCGAAGTCTATTTGTTTTTTACGAGCGGCGTTTTGTCGCTTACGGGAATCGTAAAATATCATTGGAAACCTTTAATTTTCTTTATCATTTCTTTTGTTCGGCACACATTGTTGCTAATTGTCCTCATACAATGTTGATGAAACTGTACAACAATTTAATCTCATGTACGACTTTATGTTAGATACACGCGTGGTTAAGTCACGTGTATTTCACTTTTAATAATAAAAGAATATGATAATAAGGTAATTAATTTTAATGTACAATCGACTTAACAATGTATGACTATTCTGTAATGAAAAATCTTTTGTTTAATATGAATGCTTTGACATGTTTACTGAATAAGTTTAAAGCAGCGATAAAAAATTACTGACAAAATTAAAACTTACGCACGTTCACTCAAGTTTGTCAATAGTTTGAGCTTGTTCACTGTTTTTATATTGATAAGTACAGTTGATAAAGTATACTTACATTAATACAGTTGATTATATTTACATTAACATTGTTATAAGAGACCGGCTTAAATTATCTGTGATGTTTAGTGAGTATAACATAATGGGAATACTTGAACAATAAACAAAATAAAAAGGCATTCGAGGTGCGGAAACCGCCACTGCCACCGTGTTCAAAGCCTCGACTCGTCTCGTGGCGTTTGAATGATCATTTGAATCACAATGGTGGACGGCGTCGCGCCAATGACGCGGCGTTTTTCGGAGCGTCACTTCTAATTTATGATATTCCAAATTTAAACGCGTCAACTTAAAAAATTATAAGTAATCTTATAGCATTTTAAACTTTAATATCATGAAGGCATGGATAAGTATAATTCTGCGACAAAATGAGTTGAAATATTTGTGTACATTACAAATAATATTTCCGATGTGAAGTTTTGTTTTTAAAGAATACAAACTCATTACCACTGGCTGAAAGCATGTATGAAATTTGTGACGTAGAAAAAAAGAAACACGGTATAGTTTAAGAGACGGGAGACGCATCCACCCTAATAAGTTGGGTGAGACAACAAAGCAGTTTATACATAACGGAAATAAAAATAATCCCGCCGGCGTGCGTGCGCGTACAAAAAACTCACAATGGAGTCAAAGGGCAACCAGTTTGACAATAGTCGATGGGACAAATGAGGCGTCGACCACAATGGGGCATTAGCATAAATGGCCCGTAGGGGTGACGGGGCAGCGGATTGTGGGTAAATGGGAAGGTTCGATTGAACAGCTCCACGGTTCATCGTTACCGCTGCACAAACAATGGGAATTGGTAGCGTTTAAGCATCCGAAAGCAGATGAGAGATGTACAGGTGATTGGAGTAATTGACTATAGAACTTTTCTTTGAGGGTCAATCAACAAAAAGGAAAACAATTTCGTATAATATGTGAGACGCTGTCCTTGAAGGCGATAGAAATCTTTTCTGAGTATGCATGGAGAAAAACTGCCCAGCATCAATGTAAGAGTCATTACTGTGATGTAGTGACTTCGATTGGAAGGGCGTTATCCAAATAAATTACTGGGCATGCAGATTTAACATGTTCTTATATCTCTGGGTAGTAAGCGTAACACAAAAGAACACACTGGATCTTGAGACTATGCTGTAATAGTGAACATGTCACCAACCGTCTGGCTCCCAACTTAATCTACTCGTCACTTGACTCTAAAATCAACTTGCAAAAGGAAAGAGAGCAAATATGGGGTCTTGTTTAGTGCTTACGGTAAATATACACTACATATTTTAATCTATTTGTCTAAGTAATAAAAACCGACTCTGACTATATCTAACAATATTTAAAAACAATACATCTCCTATTTGATTAAATGAGAATACAATGAAGCCTATATTACTGAAGTCCGTAAAGAAAATTGTAAATAAAAAAGAAAAAATGAAAGAAAATTCGTTGCTACGCTGTTTGTTGCGTGTACGAAGGGAAAACCAACAAATACAAACTTACCTTCATAATATAGTAAGGATAAAAATATATTTTTTTAAAATGTGATACGCGAATACTTGACATTATAAAATAAAACTATTTACGGACCGTAACTATGAACGCTGTAAAGTGTTTAAAACGTCGGGAAGCTAAATTTAAAATAAACGCGATAAAATCCCTAATAGTTTTATTTTATAATGTGATACGATCGTCGACTAACAAGTGACAATATTATATTAAAAAGCCGACTAAGCGACATTGAACTTTAACACTTACGAATTAACGTCGAATACGCCCGAAAATCGATTTGCGATAACAACCCTATATGAGGGATAAAGGTTTTGCCTCGCTTATCGACTTATTAACATCAGAACGCTTCCTGTGTCCTGCCGCGCCCCGTAATGCCTACTTATGCGTCCAGATAATACGGCAGCGGCTTATCGCAACAATTGTTTTTTTAACCACCAATATCTTCCATTACATATGATATCAACAGAAAAAACTATCAATATAGTAATTTTAACAATACGAATCGATAAAGCAATCTATGTATATCCGCCCAAATTGTTTTTGAATGAATCAGCTGCAAGCAAAACGGGTAACTTGATTTACGTTTTGTTTTTTGGTAAATGAATTGATGTTTGATAATTCTACAGTAATAGGATGTTGCATATTTACATACATCGCTGTTGTTAACGTAGGTAAAAGTGTTTTTATCAGTCTCCCTTTTTTCACTCAACAACTGAGAAACATCTATGACTCATAGTATAGATTTATTATAGTGTTTAAAATAAAGTGACATAAACTATTTTTATTTTAGAAAAGTAATGGAAATGCGGAGACACGGCTAACTTGGTAGCATGGTCAGACAGAGTGAGAATTACGAAAACAAAAATATAAACTGAACTAAGGACTTTTGCGTCCAAGAAATCTATTTTAAATCAAAACTAGAACCGAAAAATTTGATCCATCACTAATTATATCAGACTAATACTTCTTAACAGTTTAGATAAGTGCCCATTAATAATAGGAGAATTGAGTGCTTTAGGTACAAAGACAAATGAAAGCACAAGTTTTGCGTCTACTTTAATAATTCCCGGGGCTGATGGGAGATGCCCCTGCATTGAAAAGATCCGCCCGGACAGAGGGGCGTGTATTACGGGTATTCTCGGCACCGCCTACCCGGGTAGGCTATAGCACTTTATTACGCGAATCAGAACTTACCAATTATCTTTCGAGAAATACAAGCAAACTTATTGATTCGCTCTCTCTCTCTCTCTCTCCCTGTCTCTTTGATTCCACAAACATCAACTTCAGGCGATATTATTCTGAATGTCTTTTGGGGAGATACAAACTAAACTATTTCACAATATGTATACTGTATACGTTTTTGCGTTCGAAAACATCAACTTTTCAAGCGATATTATTAAATCTGCAAAAAAATTACATAACAATAATAACATGTTAGTTATTTAGAACGTTGAAAATATTGAAAACGTTAACGATATTGAATGACAATTTATTTTTAAATTTAATTTTATCGTTTTCTTAATTTCAAGCCAAATAATTTAATAAACTTCACAATGACAATGTTCTAGTATGGATTATATTTTCTAGTATCTAAGTAGTTCTATTGGGTCATTGTTAATTTTATAAACTAATTGAATTCCAAAAACAACTGTGGTCGTGATGCGTTTATTATTAACTAAAAACAGCAAAGTAAGTAAAGAAAATACAATTTAGTATTTAACTACTTTTTGTAGATAGGGAATTTTGTCGCGTTTAGTTTTACAATGCCTTGTCTTTGCGGGGAACATATTAGGCGGTTATTTACTGTAAAAGTTCAAATCGAGCTTTTAACATAACGGTCTAACAGTTTATATGTTTCCGTGAGAAAAGTACACATAATTAGAGTCGCAGTGCGGATATGAGATAATGATGGTAGGTACCTTTGCGCGATAACGTATCCGTTCGCTAAGATTACCGCGACCGGCGGATACAGTGTGCAAACAAGGTTCGCGCAATATCTCAAATATGTATGACCAAAGCCTTAAGTTATTTATTACGAAGGAAGGAAGGAACAACAGATGGACAACAGATATACCGATGTTGTGTTTACCATGGACCCCTAGATTCTGATCGCAGATGTTAATATCCAAAAAAGTTCGTGTCCGATTAGGTACTAATATTACCTCTACCTCATTTACAAAGTATAAACACGTTTGTCTGATACATTTCCACTTATGCGCTAAAATTCACCGCAAACTATTATTATTAATTCCTTATTAGATAAAGTGACGAGGCGAGCACAGAAAAAGCGTGTGCCTGATGGTTAGCGACACGCTTGTCCATAACAACACAGTGTCACTCAGAACCTGCTTGGCCCTGCGC
>DWGO01000308.1:0-13099 GCA_018247635.1 Eurytides dolicaon deicoon
CATACATACATACATACATACATACATACATACATACATACATACATACATACATACATACATATAACCGAAGCTAATAAAAGCGTGTTAAAAAAAAGAAAAATAAGACCAAAAAATTTATTTTTAATTGAAATAAAAAAACGAACAATATTCAAAACCGAAAAAAGTTCCAATTTTAATTAAAAAAAAAATTACGATCGGTATCAGGGTACATCGGCTGCGGTTGGCTAATTTCAGCCACCTGCAAAGAGCCAGTTTGGGCCGGACCGATGGCGCTATCAGCGGCTTAAAGGGCGCCGCATCAAATCGCGAACGTACAGAAATCACCGGCCTCAGTGAAAGAAGTAAACAACGTGTTTTAGCGCGCAAATAAAACATAACCCTCTTTATCCTGTCATCGATCTAAACAAATTCCAGCGGGGCGGGTGTGGATATTTTGATGCCCTAAAGACATACCACATACGAGTACATATGTCGCTGTCGGAATTACATGGATTTACCACTTTGAGTGAAAAAATCTGACTACATAGATAACGCGATTTCTTTTTGTTATTTTTTTTAATTTATTTTAGGAAACTTTATTTATTTGAAGATATAATTGCTAATTATCAGTGATAAAAAAAATATTAAACTCATCAAAACGCTCTGTGTTCTTAGCACAATCTTCAAAAAAGAAATAATGTGATGAGACGAACAGTGCTTCTATAAACGGTAGGAATCGTTTTCAGAGTCCGCCTGTAATGGTACCACTGCATTGCTTGCACTGCAAAGGTTTGAAGGCAATGTTTACTGGGCAAAGAGCTGATAATTTATACTCTCCATTCCTAAGTGATGACCGTGGTGTAGTGCCTAGCAGATTTGATATCATGCAGTTTAAAATAGTGTATGGCCACTGTTTTGATAACAAAATAAGGGTCCAAACGGAAAGACCCATAGTCGTGGTAATTACGATAAGCCATGCCTTAGTCCATAAGGGTGAAGGCATAGATTATCGTAATTACCACGACTTGCTTGTCTCGTCACTTTATCTTTTAAAAAATATGGTACTATTGTAAGTGAATTATGATAATGTAGTATAGGAAAGTGATGATAAGCGAGTACCACACATCATCATCCAGAAATATAAGATGGTCTATCTCTTCGTCCAGTAATTATATTATTAATATAATATGACATTGGTTATAAATGATTGAAAGATCCGCAATACCTCCAGAGAATTCTTCCCAAAATTAATCAACTAAGCAACTAAAGAATTCGCCAAATGTATTTTAGTTATTTTTTTAAACAAATACGGGACGGGACAAGGGACATCTGATGGTACAGCAAAAAACTTGCTTTTAATAGTAATGTACCAAGCGGTATTTAGAACTATTATAGGTTCTTCCATCTAAACTTTGGCTCAGGACTTCACCCAGGGATGTGGTGTGCCTGTATGACTGTGATGAAAAAATTTTCCTTCCAAACAGAACACAGTAATGCATGCACACTTGCTTGGTGGTAGAATAAGTGATACCGGCGTAGTTTTAACTCTGTTGGACTCTTCAAAATACTTCAATTACAAGAACTTTATACTTTAGTTATCAATTTGGCTTAAGGATAATAAAAACGTATTCATTTAAAGAGTTATAGGATAAAGTAAAAATATAATTTATCAACTTGTAAGCGCTACGCAATTAAAAATGATGACAAACCCCCAAGCCGTCTTAACATATTATTCCGCATTAGTTAGTACGTAAGACGAAGTACTGTGTTCCGTTTTGAAGGACAACCTTGACAGCGTAATTACTGGGGATAGAGATAGACCACATTTTATTTTTAGCCGATAGAGGCAAGTCAGAGCCAAAAAGTGTTTAACTCAGACCGTGCGCAATACTTGGTTGTAATAGGTTGTTGGGAGAAAATGTGTCCTCTAACCTTTACATGCTAAATGGGTCTTACCACTTATCAAAATATACCATAATATACAAATTACCATAAAATACAATCTGATACCTATAGGTGATGATCCCAGTGCAAAGTTTTAAACTGTAACAGCTCAAATACTACGTGGCACCATGTTTATGTGTGTGTTACGAGCAGGCGTGACGCTTACCATCAGGCAAGTCGCTTTTGGCCTATGCGGCCATGTAAAGCTACATCGGATCGCCGAACTCGTGGAAATGCTAAGTTTCTACGAGTTGGATAGACCCCACGTCCTGCGGGGTCACGCATGAGGACATGCGTACTAGGCAAAAATGGGGGATTATCGACTAAGGGCCGTCGGGGTCCGGACGGACCTAGACCGCGACAGCCGTCGACTGTTTTTTATCAATTGGTAGTTGGAGGCGGTGAGAACCGCCCCAGAACCCAGGTGAATCGAGTGTACGCGGTGTGAATGTGTCGCCGTGCTCGTAGGCGATTTCTCCCTACCGTGACTGTTATGATAGGTGTTTCCCTTACTTTGTTGTGTAGAGTGTGCCAGCGGGACCCGCGACGGTGGGTCCGGAGTATTTATGCAACGTGATCTACCGTCGATGCGATCATTATTTCTTTTATTATCTTACCATACCTACCTTTCTAAGTAGTAGGACTACTACTGCATTGTCAGCTGTTTTGCCAAGCAGTCATGTGTAAGCACTAATAGTGACTTAGAGATATATATCTTTGGGTGACGAGCACAGCGTAGTTAAATAGGTTCTGTGTGGCGCATTGTTGTTATGAGCAGGCGCGTCGGCCACCATCAGGCGCACGACTTGCTCATCTCGTCACTTTATCTCCTAAAAAAATTACGTATTTAACCATAGAGCAACTTGAGCCTGTCATTTGTACTGATAGTTGTTATTAATACATTTATTTTATTTATTTATTTATTATTAGTAGTCATTACTAGTTTACTCTTGAGAATGAGATTTAAGCAAAGAATAAACACCCGACCCTTACCATTTTCTCACATAATAAACACCATAATAGTACGAACAATATTCTAACTTGTAATTAACCATGTAAGTTATTTTGTTTGTTCAAACTTATACACACAATTTTAGCTTTTTTACGAGATAACAACACAGTACCACACAGAGCGTATTTGGCTGTGTTGCGCTCGTCACCCAAAGTTTTTTAATAGTCTATCTCTTTGCCCTGTAATTGCACTGGCATCATTGCCCTTCAAACCGTAACACATTCCTGCTTGGCGGCAGAATATCTGGCAATGCAGTGGTACCTGCAGTCGGACTCTGCAAGAGTCCTACCACTTATATTATTATATTGAAATTATGTAATTCATTCGGCCATTCTTGGTCACTTTTAGTTGATTACGTTTTGCCTACGTCGTAAGTGTCTGACTTATTAATAGAGAAACCCCACGCGATTGAATAATGGGTCATGTGACACACAGCGAGTTTCTTCGCCAAAACGCTTCGAGGTTTTCCTTTAGAAATACCAGTGTGTATCTCGAATTAATTACGTACCGGGAAGGCAACAACAAATGGCTTCAAGTTTCTCATTGGAAATTCAAGCGATGAACGGTTTAAGTTTTTGCTTTGTTAGCAAAGTTAAATCCCAAGAACAAAAGCTGTTCGGTAAAATTCATATATTTTCATATTTTCTTCTTTTTTTAACGAGATTAAGTGACGAGACGAGCAAGTCGTGCCATCAGACGGTAAGCGTCACGCCTATTATAACAACACAGTTGCGCACAGAGCGTGCTTGGCTCTGTGGTGCGCTCGTCAAGCAGATATATTAGATGGTATATCTCTTTGTCGTGTAATTTCACTGGCATTATTGCCCTTTAAACCGGGACGCAGTAGTGCTTACGCACCACTGCTTGGCAGAATATCTGGCAATGCGGTGGTACCGCCCCAGTCGAACTCTACCACCAGTCCTACCACTTAAGACAAAATGTTCTTGTATCAAATCACTACTATTAAATATACGACATACACATTCGCAACCAAGGAATAGCCAGTATTAGGAGTTGGGCCCCAGGCTGGGGAGTTGTTACATTATTGTCGCACTAATGTGTTCCGGTTTCAAAGGCAATGTTGCCAGAGCAGATTTTTATATTTATTTGAAAAATATTATTACCTTGATAGGTATATATATGACATTATTTAACTACCCTGGATCATAGATTCAGGGACATTAAAAGAGAAATAAAAAATATCGAACAAATTAATTAAATAATGTAACCAGATTGGAGGTAATAAAGTATTGAAATTATTACATACCAGTCTAGCAGGAAAAACCTGGGAAACGCCATCTAGTATTGTACTTAATATATTACAGATTACATCCTCTGTATTTTACACACATTAAAATGTCTGAACCATTTTCCCATTGTGACGTAAGCGATTGTTATGCAAGAATTGCGAGATTTTAAAATATTTTTAATTTATTTTATTTATTTAATGACTTCCAATAAGAAATGTACAATTTTGAGAATGTATTATATATATGTTGTTGGAAGCTAGTCACATCTGGGAGGCGTTGTAGGAGGGTAGTTGAACAAACTAGTGTTAGAACGTTCTAAGAGCAACATATACCATGTTGGAAGACTGACGAATGAACAACCAAAAGAGGGTATATAAGCTGGTGCGAGCGCATTGGCCGTACGATTTTTGTTCGGGACCTTGTATTGTACGGAGCGGACTTCCTGTCAATTTACGTTCGGAAATCCATAACTGTGGCAAATCTTTGATTGTCGTACTTTTGATTATACGTCTAAAGTTAAATTAAGTTAAGGTTAATCATCACGTGTATATTTTCATTAAATAAAACCGCTTCTGATAGCCAATAATATATTGGCAAGACTAGGTAAACATGCAATAAATTAAACAATAAATAAAATTATAAATGTGAAATAAGAATTTAACATAAAAATATACTTATAGACTTAATGGTAAAAAACAAGTTTAATTAATTTAACTGACAGTGTGTGATAAAAAAATGGTTAATATAAAGGGGTAAAAACGGAAACAGTTAACTAAACAGCCTAATCAGCCAGCTGGTTTCTCAGGCATTATCAAAATTGTTGTGTTTATAAAATTAATTATTTATCAATGCTCAAGGATGCACCATGCTTAACATCATCAAATACCAAGTATTAACTGTCAAACTAATAACTTTTTTAATATAGATCAAAAGTACATGTTCGAAATTTTGAAAAAAAAAAAAACTCAAATCTATATTATTCGCGTAGCGTTTCTAATGTGTTGTCAGTGATTAAATAGGTAAGCTTCTATAAGCCGACACGGTAAAGGCTTGAATGTAAATGAGTTTACGCCGTTTAAAGGAATCAGAAACAGATAATGTTAATAACATAAAAAACTATATATAGATTTAATCTTACTTGCTATGTATAAATAGCAAACAGTGACATAAATATTGCAATCAATTTAAAGAGGAAAACGGTTGCATGCCGTTTGCAAAAAAACATGTACTATGCCCACAAGTCACAATTATATATCCAAGCAGTATTTAAAAAAAAACTTTAGTAACAAAACTGCTTAAAGCAACGCATATAAAAAAAATATAAAAACTGGATTTTTAAGTGGTAGGACTGTTATGCAGAGTCCATCTGTGGTGGAATTACTAGGCTTGAGATACAACATTTTATATCGCAGAGTGATGAGCGCAGCACAGAGCCAAGCAGGTTTTGTGTGGAGCTATGTTGTTATGGGCAGGTGACAAAATGTAAAAGTTACTCTTACGTTCTATCTCGCTGAAGTATTTTTTTCTGTGATTGGTACCAACTCTTATGCTCATTTCTACAATTAAAAAGAAAAAATATTAACAAAAATGAAAAGTTTAAAGACTCTTCGAGACTTTTTTCTAAGTAGTAGGCTTGCAGAGTCTGATTGGGGTGGTACCACTGCATTGACAGATAATCTGCCGTCAAGCAGCAGAGGGTAAAAACTACTGTGTTCTTTTTTGAAGGGCAATGATGCCAGCGTAATCACTGGGCATTGAGATACATCTTATATCTCATGGTGATGAACCCAGCGCAAGGCCAAGCAGGTTTTGTGTGACACTATGTTGTTATGGGCAGGCGTATTGCTTACCATCAGGCGCCCTACTTGCTCGTCTCACCGCTTTATCTCTTAAAAAATAGATACAAGACAAAAACTGCGCTCAGCTTCTGATAAAATATGTATATCATTACGACTAATTTATTGTATGTAAATATTGTAATAACCCCATTCCTCTTTATGGGTGTGTTTTGCTTTTCCTATGTGGATTATGTGTTCATGCACATACATACACACAGAAAGGGAATTTACAGGGCAAAGAGATAGACCATCTAATATCTCTGGGTGAGCACAGCGCCCAGCACACTCTGTGTGATACTGTGTTGTTATGGACAGGCGTGACGTTTGCCGAGCTAGGCGACTTTCTCGTCTCTTTCCTTTAAATCGTAAAAAAAATCACCTCGGAGGCCTATGGGCAATATGCCTCTACAGTTATTTTTAAATTGGTATCTGTTTTAATTATTACAAACAATTTATTTATTTTTTTTAAACAATTTATTTATTTTATTGCACAAATACCTGTACAAAAGGCGGACTTAATCCCAAAGGCATTCTCTGCCAGTCAACTAATTTGACTAAACTACACGTACCACTAAGATATTATTTCCAATTTTGTAACTTTAGGTTTGTAAATTTAGTTCGAGTCGTCGGAGCAAACGTTTGACAAATCATCTTTAAATGAAAAAAAATTCTAAGAAACTTAGTGACGTGACGAGCAAACAGTGCATTTGTGGTAAGCGACCTGCTTGACCATACCATATATGTCACGTAATATTTGGATTACGTGACTTTAATGCTGAAAGATAACTAAATAGAGCTGATAGATAGAAGCTGATGGCTAACGATGGCAGAAGGTATATATCTATGCTCAGTATTTTTTAAGGAAATGCTTCTTAAGCAGCAAATCGTGAGCTTGATGGTAAGCGACAAACTGGCCCATAACAATACACACTCCACACCATATTTTGAACGGCACCATTTCAAAACTACTTTTCTGTGGCCGGCGTTTTGCTTGTCAAAATTACGCTGCCGCCATTATTCTTAAAAAAGAATACGCTACTGGGTGTTAAAATAACTTGCAATGTTATACTTTAGACAGACTCTGCAAACGAAACCTTCTACTCCAATAACTTGTAGTGCTATACAAAAGATATCTTCTTCTTTTCTTTTGAAAAAAACAAAAGAAACGGACTTTACAAAAGAAATCTTCTACTCGACTTAGAAAAGAACCTGCTATTAAGTCAGTATATTGGTCGTCGTGGAATAGAAATTTGTGTTAATAGTTTTTTAATTATCAGTTTTCAATATATTTGTTATTAATGACAGAGTAAACTCTGATAGCTCTGTTGAAGACTAACACGAAGCCTAATTAGATTGTAGATTGTGTTTAACGACATAATAGATCTACAAAAAAACTATGTTCGTGACCGATTACATAATGTTACTGAGAATTGTACGTGGGTGGTCATAGTGGACAAATTAGCTTATCTCAACCTGCATCAGTCGTTTATTTATTACGATAGGAATCATGAAGTCCAAGAGATTGCTTGAGCAGTCTCTTGAACTTCAACTTCTAAAAAAATGCGGCCTATTCACGTGTCTCCTTGCTGAGCAAAGCATTTCTCTGATTAAGTAGAATCAGACAGGCTCCCACGTGGCCCAAATGGCAGAGTATTTTTTCATTGTTTCTTAAGGATGCAGGTTTCTTCACGATGATATTCTTCTGTGTCAAACACTTGATGACGTTGTATCATCAGGCATTAACCTTGTTGATTAAAAAATAAGCATTAACCTTGTTAATTAAAAATTAACGCAGTGCTCTCGGTACTGGACATTTGTTCGGCATTGAAATAAAACGAGCGCTCGATTACTGAGGCGCTCTTCTTGTCTTGTACGAGTATCTTGTATAAACCGACGTTGATGCTTTCAGTCTTTGCGGCTCTGTAAAGCTTCATCGGATCACCGAGCCCGTGGAAATGTTAAGTTTCCACGAGTTGGATTGATTCCACGTCCTGCAGGGTCACGCATAAAGATATGAGTATATATATATATATATAACAGAGTAGAGGGTTGTCGGGTAAGGGTCGTCGAGGCCCGGTATACGGACCGAAACCGTGACGGCCTTCGACTCACCCCGGAATCCGGGTGTATCGAATGTACGCGGTGTGAATATGTCGCCGTGCTCAAAGGCGAATTCTCCCTACCGTGTTTTGTACGTTAATGTGATACCTACTAGTGTGTGTAGAGTGTACAGACCACCGGCTATGAGCCCTGGTAACCTTCGGCCGCTTCTTCGACCGGATCGAGAAGGGCGTTACTGAAGCGCCACAGAAGACTGACGTCAAGTAGAAGTGTTAAATTTCTTTTCTCTTTTTTTGAGTGGTAATCATCTAAATCCTTTGATGGGTATGGAAGATCCAGAATTAGGTGGATGGCCTACTAGTTTGATATCTCGTTTTTGTGTGAAGTGAAAATAAAGTGACAAACCGAGCAAGTCGTGCGCCTGTATGATGGTTGCTCATAACAACATGTCATACAGGTCCTGATTGGCCCTCCGCTGACAATCAGAGATTTAAGAAATTCTGTTACTATGCCCAGCAATTACATTGGCAACACCTAAATGCAGTGGAATAAGTTTGCATAGCATTAATAGCACCCCAGGCGGACTCTGAAAAGCATCATCCTACCAATTGTGTTTTGAAACGATTTAAAATTAGATTTTGCCTATAGACAAGATTCGGAGCAATTTGTTCGTACAATTTGCATTATAAATAGTAAAACGCGACATCTCTCTACTACTAGTTCAACGAATCCGACCTACCTCCACCAAAACAACAGCATTGCGTGAAAACAAAACACATCTCCTTCTCGTTATACCCATCGGTAACGAGAAGGGGACAGGATGTAAATGGTGGGGTACCTCCATAATTAATATTTGCCTTCAGCGGCGCGGGCAGTAAGGCGAAATTGGCCGTTTCTTGTGAACGCCGGGGGAGATGGTGCTTCGACCATCTGCGCCTCTCGGATCCGATGCTTGCGCGAATACCGACAGCTATAGTCGCGACGTAGATAAATTGTCCGTGAACTCTATATAAATATATATATTTGTTTTATTAGATAAGGTTACGAGACAAACATGTCGGGTAATCGCTGGATGCGGGCGGTTTCAGACCGGATAGTGTGGGAATCGTTAGAAGAGGCTTATGTTTAGCAGTGGACGTCTATTGGCTGAAATGATGATGATGATAATGAACAAGAAAAAAACTTAATGAATATCTATCATCGAAGCGTCGAAATATACACGATGATTAGAGATTAAGTAAACTTCAAATGATAAATTTTACCAGAATCACCTTGATTTTTAGTTGCATGCCACTGCATTACTAGTTATTATAGAGATAGAACACTTCAATCTCTGGGCTACGAACGCAGCGCAGAATCAAACTGTGTGGCGCTGTGTTGTTATGAGCAGGCGTCCGATAGACCATCAGACATGCAACATACTCTCATTATTTTCATCTAATAAAAAAAATCTTTGATAAAAAGCCTAACTTGGTCATATTTCGACCACTCCATACCACGGACGGAGATCATACTCGATAAAGTGACGAGACGAGCAAGTCGTATGCATGATGGTAAGCGTCACATTTGTCCATAACAGCACAGAATGAGTTTGGCTCTGTGTTGCGCTCACCCAGAAATATAAGATAGTCTTAGATTTTATTTAATCCGCGTATACTGATACGTAGCGGCGGGAGTATAGAAAGCGAGCGACGTTCGCAGAACATCGTCCCAGCACAATACCGCGTCCTCTTATGAGAAACGCCGCCTTCCTAGTACAGTCAGAGGCAGCGCCGCCACGGTGCCCGAGTGCATGCACGTTCTTACAACGAAATCCGATGAAGACGTTAAGCGGGTTGAGTAAAAAACCCACATTCAGGGCACCGAATAGGGATCGCACTTCTCTATGCGAATGGAAGTCGACAGCGTCTCAATTGACCGGGAAAAAGCCACCTTTAAATTACAACACCGTTGGTGACATCGTAAAGTGGGTTTGAATAGTGTTTGTATTGTGACGTTTTACTCCAATACAATTTAAGCTTGTTTGGAGTTGTGTTGATAATAAAAAGTATAGTGATTCTCTTATTTATTTCTCTGTTATTGTAATTTTCGTAAAAAAGGATTACGAAGGGCGGATATAATGCCAGACATGTTCTCTTTCAGTCCACCAGGAACGTGGAGATAAAATTGTGGCAGGTTGAAATAAATTTACTGGTAACTTTAGAAAAAATCGTAATGACTACGGAAGATAACTATGAGAAAGTGGGTTGGAGTAATTTTAATGTTTCGATTAGGTTTCCCCAGGTGGGAGTTGTATGATGAGTATTACGTATGGCTTTGACTGACAACGTACATTGGTACTCGATTGATAGAGTACATTCATCAACGTACATTACGTACTGCGGAGATGAAGAAGTAAGTTGAATTAATATCGATATTTAATCAAGCATTCTTATGCTCGTATATTAGGTGAGAGGAATGGTTTATTTAAGAGAAGTCTTTATAAGTTTTTTTAGCATTGACTTAATTAATCGAGAAAAATTGGCAGCGAAGATGTTGACGGAGGCGGCTTCAGTAACACCATTTTTTTAAATGCGGCAACAGATGCCAGAAGGACTTGGTAAATTAGTGGATAGATATTTGCTCTTTTGTAGGCTATAGAGTTCCAGCTCGCTAAATTAATCAAGGAGAAATTACTTTCATATCGCACCAGCCTTGGAATATGTTTATGTCAGTGGTAAATTATTATTTTTATTCTATTGATTACTCTGTCACTTGAAATATCACTCGGTGTTTCTTCTAATTGGCTAAAACCGAGCTGATCATCGATTTGCCGCTCAAAATTAAGTACTATATCAAAAGACAAAGTGGAATATTTGTAAGTAGAATATAACGTGGCTCCTTTTTATCATAAGAGTGACAAAAATCTTTTGTTTACAGTATATATTATAATAAAGGTTATAAAGTTAAAATATACTCAGCGTTACAACAGTAGATCATTATATTTATATTTAATAAAAAATAAAATAAGTAATACATTATATTACATTCATATATAATATTTTACTGTTGTAACTGGATATTTGTAGCTGCCAAGACCTTGGTATTGATTACCATAACCCAAGTATTTTCTATTTCTCATCGCCGCTCCATATGTGTAACGTCGGCGATAATTTCATCTTTCATAAATTTTACCTCTTTCATCTTCACGCCATATATCTTAGTTTCGTAAAAGAAACTTGGATGAATAACGTGACATGACGTACACTAATCGGGTTTTCCTTCCATAGGATGTTTCCGTTTAGTAAAATCTAACATTCACCAAAATCGTCATGTTACCTTTATCAAGTTACGCGGTCACATTCACGGTCTAAGCTATTATGAATTGACAGCATGCAGTGGCATACCTGACCACAGGATGACGCGTATTATTTCACAATGTCCTTAAATACTTCCATTGGGACGGACAAAAGAATGGAGTAGCTTGTTTCGTAACACAGTTACGTCAGAACTAGGAAAACTTGTTGAAGCTGACCTAAAATACTCGTTTAAAATTAAACAGATGACTAATGTTTTCACTGTCCTACAGTTTACCCAACTGCCTGATAGGTTGTCAGTCTCTGACATATTTCAATGTACGAACTTCAAGAGGTATAATATTTTACATTACCACATATTGCACGTAATTGATCAAATCTATCGTTAAAGTGCAATGGCTTCCCAGTAGATTGAACTGAAAGTATTTAAAAACTTTTTTTAAACAATATACCATCAGAAGAAAACGGGTTTGAATCTGCCATTTGAACGGTTCGAAATTAAAATAAAAAATGTACTCGTATCATTAAATAACGTTTGGTATATATATCTGTATATAATGACGTTGTCACTTTTGACCTATGCGGCCATGTAAAGCTACACCGAACCCGTGGAAATGCTAAGTTTCCACGAGTTGGATAACGTTCGATAAAAGAGTTTGTGCCAGACCACAATGTGTAGAATAAAGTTGATTGACTCGTATTCGGGATATCTATTGTAATGTAATATAAAATATTGTAACATATTTTTTTTAAAAAAAAGCGACTGTTGAGTTTCTTGCCGGCTCATCTCAACAAAGCTGCATTACAAGCCTGTAGTAGATTTTTTGCGGACTGACAACATTTTGAAATTATTTACTTGTATTAGCCTACTTGAATAAAGAAATTTTTTGTATCTGAATTTGAATTTTAATTTGGAAAAACAACACATGTCAATGAATGTATCGAATTTGTTACCCCCGAGAAGTTAGTGTAGGTAGTGAATTTAAAAGTTATTTTTTATGTATAATATTCGTAATAATTAAAAATAAAATATATTTTTAATTATTACGAATAATTTGTACAGAACCCTCGAAGTGAGCGGCCCACTCGCACTTGTCGGGTTTTTATGAACGATTGTGATTCGATCGAGTGCACTCGTGCTTATGCGTCACCTTATTCTTGGAGTAAGCAAGGCTGCCGAGTCCATGCGCCAGCTGATTAGAATAGCAAACTGTTGTAATGAAATATTTACGTACATTTATTTGCGGCTCGCTTCGTACTCAAGTAAGGCAGTGTAGTGCATTTTGAGTGCATGATGTATAACTTACATACAATAGTAGATTTGCGAGGCTTTTTGGTAGCACTCTTGCATAGTCCGACTGGGATGGTACCGCTGCATTGCCTGTTATTCTGCCGCCAAGCAGTAGTGTGTAAGCATTACTGTGTTCCGGTTTGAAGGGCAATGATGCCAGCGTAATTACAGGGCAAAGAGATAGATCATCTAATATCTCTGGGTGAGCAGAGCAGAATTCAACTAGGAATATACAAGAACCATTGCCAGTTATTTACAGTGTAATATTAATATTATTTTATTTACAGTGTAATATTAATATTATTTTATTTACAGTGTAATATTAATATTATTTTATTTACAGTGTAATATTACTGAATGACAAGCAGCCGAATTGTTAAGCTGTTTAGATAATTCGAAACATTATTCCGCAGACGCGTTTTGTT
>DWGO01000309.1:0-13088 GCA_018247635.1 Eurytides dolicaon deicoon
ATGATACCAATCAAATTACAGGGCAAAGAGATAGACCATCTAATATCTCTGGGTGACAAGCGCAGCACAGCCAAACACGCTCCGATTACCATCAGACGAACGACTTGCTCGTCTCGTCACTTTACGTTTTACATAAATAAAGTTTAAACATATAAACACGTAGAGGAACTCAGCAACAGTCGGCACGAAAAAACAGAGCGTAAATGTAATTTCATGTGTATATGTCGTTTTCGTTTATTAGCGAAATATATAAAAGCCACGTGGCAACCTTTGTAATTAACATTCCGGAGGAGTGCTGTGATCACACTCCACATGGAGACCGTCATTAATTAAAATTTATCGATAGGATCCGTGCCCTTCCTCTTTGGCAAGGCGCGCCGCCGCCGTAATACTTGCACAATACAATAACCTATCTCATTTTGTCGCACAATATTTTTCTTTATTGAAAATCCCCAAAAAAAAAATTGTTTTTTGCAAATCCTTATATCTGTTACTTTGTATCAATTACGTTTTGAACATTTAAAATAAAAACTAATGTTAAATTAGAAACCAAAATCATTTTAGAGCATTAAATTTAGAATACCTACGTTTAACTACGTCAGAGTACCAGCTAGCCTGTACAGTGTTATAAAACATAGTTTTGGGCATAAAAATGATTAAAAATTTATCAAAGTATGATATAAAATCCATAATAAAAGTATAATATAAATAATATTATACTTTTATTGTGGATTTTATACATACATGATACAATAACAGCGGAAACGGTGGGTTTAACTAGGTCGCATTTTCATTCAACCGTAGCTTGAGTTTTACAAATACATACATTTTACATGTATAAACTTTTTCAAATCGTATCGTGACAAATTGAAAATCTAAAATTAGCACCTAACACATTTTTTTCTAATTAGCTATAAATTAAGAAACTTGTTTTTGATGTCCAACTTTTGTGCTGATAAATAAGATAAGATTTTCTAAGTGGTAGAACTCTTGCAGAGTCCGACTGGGGTGGTACCACTGCATTGCCAGATATTATGCCACCAAAAAGTAGTGTGTAAGCACAACTGTGTTCCGGTTTGAAGGGCAATTATGCCAGCGTGATTACAGGGCAAAGAGATATCATCATATATCTCTGGGTGACGATCGCAGCACAGAGCCAAGCACACTCTGGGTGGTATTGAGTAAAAAAAAGATAAATGGAAAAAACTTTGGTTTATTACTACTATTTGAAAAAGTTGAAACCAAACGAGCCAATCATATAGAAGATTAACGGATATTCTTTTTACTGACCTTATTTATTTGCAGTAAACGGAAAACAATTACGTACAGTTACTTTTTTAAATGACCTTGTGTTTGCATTCGCTGATGTAGTTCCATCATGGCAAGATCGTTATTAAGCATGGCTTTCTGACAGCGTCTGATTGTTCCGTATCTTGTCCGAGCAAAAGACTTAATCTCATTCATTTCATGCTCTTCAAAATTAAGATAACCTCATCCTCAACGTTCTTCATTGTCAAAATATCACGCGTCGGTCATTCTTCAATTGCCCTCGCACACGTCACACTGGATAGCGTCCACATAAACATCCATGACGCGGATATCCAAATCGATGCGGAATATCCGCAATCTCGAAATATATAATACTATTCGAATTTCAGATATTGTCGTGTATTCTAGTAGTTCTTGTATTCTCATCAACAGTCATTAATATTTAACATAGTAAACAGATACACAACTGTTCTAAGTATAATATTAAATACCTTGCTGAAACCACAAACGCAAATAAATTTAAACACTTTATGTGCCATTAAAGAATATGTTTTTTTAGATGGGTCAGTCGGCAAACGGAAGGAAAGATAGATGGATTCCTTAAAGAAACTTTACCCACGAATACCAAAATAGTATTATTAAGTGCATTGTACTTTAGTGGGCAATGGGCGAAGCCATTTATGCCTGAACACACAAGAAAGTACGTATAATTTACAAGTAAAACGTAAAATGGAGACAGATTTATATGAATAAATATTTCCATGTTTTAGGATGTCGTTTATGCGCGGAAATGATAACATTATGGCTGATCTCATGTTAAATTTGGGACAGTTCAATTATTTACTTTCGCCGAAAGATGGTGAGTATTTTTTTATAAAGAAAACTAAACCTTCATTCAAAAATCTAATAGTAAACGTTTAGCTACTTGTCAATGGCATTTATTTTTAACATTATCTACTATAATTGAATATAACTCAACAATTTTTGATATTTCAGTGTAACTAGGTCTTAGTTAAAAATTTATCTCTCGGAGACTCAATTAAAAAATAAGGTTCTATTTTTTGCTTGAAACTGCCGTCTCAGCCGGCAAGAGATGTTAAGGGAATCCTACAGGTGTCGCTTTGCCGCCGTCGCTCGTTAAAGAAATTAAGTAATCTTTTCAGGTTTGCACATGATAGCATTCTCATATAACGACAGCATTAATACAATGTATGCGTTGAAACCACGGTTGCCGGAACAGTTAAGCCTGTCCGATCTAATGGAGAGCCTCGATTACGCCAAAATCGATAGCTTGATTAATGAAATGACGCGTCAAGATGTCGTAGTCAGATTTCCAAAAATGAAAATAAGTAGTGACAATAATCTGGAATCTCATCTAAAAAATATGGGTATTAAATCTATGTTCGATCCAAGAGATGCGAACTTCGCACTTATGTTGGACACTAATGTGACAACCAATAAAATGGAGGATGAATTGATCTCAAGAATCAACGATGGAGCTGTGGAGGGAAGAAGATTGAATAGTATTGTCAACAGTCTAATGAATCCGGGGGTTTATGTTGACTCAGTATTGCATCAAGTGAAAATTGAAATTGACGGTGAGTATTACATGTATATCTAAAACGAGTTCTTGTATATGTATATATTTATATATAATCTGAATCTCGGAAACAGCTCCAACGATTTTCATGAAATTTAGTATGCACGGGATTTCGGGGGCGATAAATCCATCTAGCTAGGTTTTCTTTTCTAGGAAACGTCGTAAAGAAATACTGTGCAAAAGAAATAAATACTGAGCAAAGCTCGGTCACCCCGATACTATGTATATAGTACTAATACTACGGCCGCGCTTAAATTAATAGGGTCAGACACCGATCGCAAACACTAAAAAAAATGGGTCCCTACAAAAATTATGTCTCTTACATTTGATCGTATGGAGTATTATATATATTATGCGATTAAACGCACCAAACAAATTGGATTACCTTAATAGAATAATATTGATCTCTCCCTTAAAAACTGTATGAATGACACAATAGTTGAATTGTTCGCACCTGCGATGGGGAGGAACAGTATTAATTAGCCTTTCGTGGGCTGCATCTTAAATCGCGTTCTGTCTCTTTTCTACTCTGTCGTATAGCTTTGTCAACATCTTTTTTTATATTGACGGTTTTACAAATTTCCACAAATATATTTTTTACGATATATAGTGATGAGATGAGCAAGTCGTACACCTGATGGTAAGCGACACGCCTGCTCATAACAACATATTGCCGTAAAACCTGCTTGGCACTGTATTGCACTGCGCTGCGCTCATCACTCTGAGAATAAAAGATGTTATATCTCAATGCCCAGTAATTAGGCTGATATCACTGCCCTTTATACCGGAACACAATAATGTTAGTAAACAGTAGTATGTCTGCTTGGCGGTAGAATAATTTACAATGCAGTGGTAAGTCCCCAGATGGACTCTTTACATGTCACATCATTTGTTCGAGTTGGGAATCAAACCCAAAACAATACGCTAAGTGATGAGATGATCACTTTAACTTAATCACGTCATCGGTGCAGTAAAACTATTATCCTTGTTAGACGGCATTAAAGGCAAATTTATGAAGTCAGCTCATTGTAATATTATCAATGAGGACTATTATATGTATATGTAGAAATGAATTACATTCTAGTTATTGTATTTTAATGTTTGTTCAATGACAATTACCTCGGCATGTTTACAAGCTATTTAACTGTGAGTTTTATAGTGTTGTTACGAGGATCTACGTGCGTGCAATACAAGAAATGTTCGTACTGGCAAAAAATACATATTTATGAGTGTTATTAGCATATTTTAAAAGCATGACAAAACTTTTTGTCTTTTTATCCCAACTCATCTATTTTATACTGACTTTTCTAATACAATAGGCAGTTAAACAGCACGGCAAAGATTAAAATTCAACAATATTACTCTTCTTTCTTTAGTAACTCGATCAACTTTCTATCTCTAATATTTGTAGCCATAACTTCTAAGCATCATTAAATTTAAGCTAAAAAACAGCTTCTATTTGGGTTTATAAAGGTTCCCTAAAGATTTGCCCTTTTTAATTAGAACAAGTTGTGCCGCCACCAATGGAAAAAATATTCTGTTTGAATTTCTGCATAAGCTTATGGCTTATCGTGTCATTTCTTCAGATTAAAAGCAGATTACCACAGATAAGAGAAGGGACTAAGGGATAAGCATTGACGAAAAGTTCGTATAAAAATAAGTTTAATTCTGTTTCGTAACAATACATAGATGCGTTTGCGTCGTTATGCACCACATTTAGCATGGAGGATGTCAATTATGTTACATAGCCATGTTTTATAGCTCACTCCCACCGATTGGTTTCAGTGCGAAGGCACAGTTAGGAAAATTTAAAAAAAAATGTATATTGTATAGCAGCGGCGACCAATCTTTTTTAAAGGAAGAGTGCGCAATGAAAAATTTTGCGCTGTCAAAATTTTTCATTGCGCATTTGCGTGTTCGCATGTATTTTTTAGGAGACAGAATAAAAATAAACATATATTATATTTTTGCGATACAATAATATAATAAAATGATTATAGTACATGGTAAATGACAATAATAAGAATATACAAATGGTAAATAAGAAGTAAACATAAAAATTCTGTTAACTACTTTAATGAGAAGGTTGATATTTCACCGTTGGTCGTATTTCTTCATACAATTTTTCATAACCAGGACTGAACCGAAGATCCAAACAATTCCTCTGTACATATCACGCCATATCGGCAATTATTCGATCATGTTCTTATTAAATTGCAATTCTCGTTTGGTGAATAGAAACAATTGTTTTGTAGATTTGCAATATACCAACATAGGTACTCAAACCACTAAAATAGATGAAAATAAAATTGTTATTGTTTAATTTTAAATTATTTTCATAGGGTTAAAAAAAGTTTAAAAAAATGGAATTTATAAATTAGTATTTTGGAAATCTTGTAACAGGTGTATTTCAGGTCAGCCACCATTGTTGTAGTATAGCTTTTTTAAACTCATAAATAACTTTATCTTTTTTTACAATTACAGAATATGGCACAGAGGCAGTAGCAGCCACTAGCGGGATATTGGCAAGATCTTCCGAACAATTCTATGCCGACTCCCCTTTCTTCATGTTCATCAGAAATGAAAAGACTAAGCTTATAACTTTTAGCGCAGTTATATATGATCCTACCGTTTAAGACGCGTTCAGATATATTAAAGGCCTTTATTTATTTGTATAATATGAATTATGAATCTAGATTCATGATGTTATCATAGTTGTAGAGATTTAAGAAAAAGAAAAAATAAAACGGCAACAAAAATGCCTAAAAAGAATGTCCATATCATGACGTCGTTTTATTTTATAAGTAATTAACTATTCCTTATAATTACAAAAGAAATAACTGAGTCCTTTAATTACATAAAAGTGGTAGGAATACATCTGGGATAATACCACTGTATTGCCTGTTATCCAACTGCTAAACAGTAGTGTGTTATTAATACTGTGTTCCAGTTTGAACGGAAATAAAGCCAGCGTAATTAACTCAAGTCTCTGGGTGACAAGCGTAATGCATAAACCAGCACATTCTGTGTGGTACTGTTATGGGCAGATGTGACTCTTACCATCGGGCGCAGGACTCATTTATCTCCTTTAAAAAAATAGATTTAAAATAATCTATAAGCTAAAATTTAAAACACATTTAATTTTTAACATCATAAACCATTTTAAATTGATTTTGCAAAATTATTTCTGATTAAATTATAAATCAGTGCAAATAATACCCATAACACATGACCAATGCATAATTTTCACAGGTACACTGTCAATTATGCACAATCACAAACTTTTGTTGTAAAAATTATTAATACAATATTAAAATTTAAAGAATGCACTTGTAGCTGGTGGAAAATAATTTATATGTGTTTTCAATATACTTTATACATAATGCTATCAATGCCTGAGTAATTTCTGCAAGTTAGAAATGTTAAAAATAACTCATCTTAAACAACTTGTAAAAATAATTTTTCATATTCACACTTTTTTATGATCACATAGATACTTTAGTTTTCATTTGCAAAAGTAATGATAGAAGCAAATATGACAGTTCACAGTTATGAACAGAAATGATTTAAACATAATTTTATTTAAGTTTATACAATAAATGACACACATTACTATCTATTACTTCTTAATCTTTCTAATCTATCATTAAGAGTTTGCTTCCATTGGTCTTCTGATATACTTTGGGCCCATTCAGGAATTGAGGCCTGTGGTAACGCAAAATTAGCCATAGCTGACATCACCTGTAAATAATTATCATATTATATAGTTAAATATTATTGGGCAATCTATTATTAATATATAAGAATTGTTTTTTACAACCTATGTAGTCTAAAAACATTTAGTTTTACAGGGATTTACCCCTTGTGAATTTTACAATTATGAGATTTCACAATGAACAGTAAGCAGAGGTTTAAATGTTTTTACAGTCTAACACAGTTTCAGATTAAACTTTTGACAACCTGAATGATGAAATGGTGTAAGATGTCACCTTGCTTACTACTATTGTGCACCATGTTGTAAGTTCAATCCCTACTTGAGACAAAACTGTGCATGATCCTCAAACAGTTGTTTCAAGTATACAGTTGTTACAAGCAACCTACCTGTACTGTGTCCAAGATTTCACATTTTTGAAAACCCCAGTGTCATATGGGTTTTACTCCCTAGAGCGGGAGACATTAAGAAGGTATCATTTCAGTATTAAATATCACATATGGACTATTTGAAGATTTAAAATGTTATGACTTTAGTATTTTTAAACAATAATAATTAATAACAAGGAGTAATAACTACATTGATTCCAAATTAGTCTTATGTGGATGGATATTAACCAACATAGTAAGAGTTTTAAGTTAGACATACCTGTTGGGCCCTTTCATTATCCATTTGTATTGAATCTGTGCTTCTGGGAGTACTCCATACTTCTCTAACAAGTGCATTTTCAATGGGTTCTATATCAGGCACATCTTGCACAGGTACTTGTTGCTCTTCTGCATTCTGCAGGTGAGAATCACAAAATATCTAAGTATTAGCAATCTTCGTTTTTAATTTTCATTAACATAGTGAAAGTGTATCAAAGTATTATGACTTTATTAGACAAAACTAATTTACAGATTCAATTTAATGATTTATATTATAGTAAGCTTATTATGAATACTTGACAAACATTATTAAATTGAATCTATAGTTACTATTTCATAAAAAGAATATAAAAATATGCATGTTAGAATTTTATATGATGTATATTATACTATTCATGTTATAATAAAAGAAATTGCATGTATATAGGAATGCTTGTTCTTTATATCTAATTTACTTACTTCGATTTCGTCATCACTATCATTAAAATTCATAATCGCTCCATCTGGTCCTTGAGGAAGGGGCTCATAGCCGTAATATTCAATATGTTCATCATCACTCTCGTCATGATGATTACCATTAACAAGATCGTGCCTGGGAGGTGGAGTCATATTGTTGGGGGAGTTTTCTGGAGGGTCTGGTCCATCGCACACCATGTTTACTTTTATCAATCTTTTAATTAAACCAAATTGGTTTTCGTGAATATGTTTTGTATTAAGTTTGTAGTTAATATTGATAAGAATAAGTAAATCGAAATGAAATCGAGTATTTACAATATTGTTTTTAAAGTAAAAGTCATTTTAAGTTGATATTATTAACCGTGAACGTGAACAATAGGTATCCACCAGTATCCACTATCTTAGCAGCTGTCACTTATGGAAAATGGAAACAAACAATCATAGAACCCAAAGAGCATATAAAACTACGTTTATTAGAACCCTTCGATCAAATATGTATCCTTATCTTATTTCAAAGTGAAGCTTGATCGTGGAACTTTTTAATACATTATAGTGCCCGTGAAATTTTAAAATAATTTTTATTTATTATCGACTACCATAACAAAGCTAACAATATCAAAACTTAAAGTATTTCTTGTTATCGATTATTGCAATTTTAATGCTCTAGTGCACAAAATTTGTACTGCATGTTATCCTAAGCAGCATCTATGTAATGTTAGGAAAGGAGCCTTGAATCGACAAGGTTACTTGACCTAAATTATATTCACGTTAAAATAAAGTAACAAAAATCGCTTTCTTTCACTGTGAGATAAGAAAAATGCAATTAAATGAGCTTACAGCCGGTATCAGGTTAAAACGGTAGAAAAAAATAATTATTAGAATGGGTGTAATTTCGCCTTCATATACTGCCTACCTACTGGCAGTTAACGCTGTTCCAAGATAATTTCTTTCTGTTTTAAGGTAATACGCGAATAATAAGAATGCTAAGTGCCACAGTGGCAGCTTTCAGCATCAGTGTTTTTTCGGTACTTAACCCATGAAGTCAGCCCACCTGTGAAAGGTGGGCGTGGTAGAAGCACTAAGATCCTCTTGATCTTTTAACAGATTTCTTTTTGAAAACGTAACGGTAAAAAAGAGTAAGACAATAATGAAAAATCTCGATTATCTAATTAGTATTTTAGCGGCGACATTTAATGCTCTTCTTGAGAATTGCTTGGCGCTGGATGTCTGGACGGAGGCAAGGATCACCTTCTTTCACAAATCAAAAATCATCGAAAGAAACAGCATTACCTTACAGACTAATGGCTCAATACCTCCCGAGTCCAACGAGGAAAATATAGGTACGTACAATCGTTGCTCGAATTAAGAAAAAGCATTTACACCAAGGGCACACTCTTTTGAAAAGATCTTACAAAGGGATTAAAATATTAACTGCTGCTGCTCTCTCGAAGATTGCAAGATTTATTAATACCATTATATAGGGCCGGCGCAAGGAGGGTTCAGTGCGTTCCCCGACACATGGCCCCATGTTTTTTGAGGTCCCGCGATCTACGAAAATATCAAATACTTTTGACTTCTTACTATTTTTATTAATTTTACGTGTAGGAGTTGAGTGTGTATTCAAGCCCTGTAAAATTTATGAACCCGGCCCGAAAGGTCACTCCGGCCCTGCCATTATAGCCTACTTATCGAACAACCAGTCAAATTCAAAGTCGATAAGGTTATATCAATAGGTAGGTAGGGACGTAGGACTCTTGCAGAGTCTGACTAAGAAGGTTAAAATAAATTTGATTATCGTTTGCCATTTTGTCCAATGAGGTAGGTCGATTGAAATGAGATGAATTATTTTCTAGTGGTAAGATTCTTGCAGAGTGCGACTGGGGCGGTACCACTACTGCATAGCCAGAGATTCTGCCACTAAGCAGTAGTAAGCAAGCACTACTGTGTTTCGGTTTGAAGGACAATAATGTCAGCGTAATTATAGAGCAAAAAGATAAATAATCTTACATTTCTGGGTGACGAGCCCAAAAGCGCAGAAACAACCACGCTGTGTGGTACTGTGTTATTATGAGCAGACGTGACACGTACCATCAGGTGCATTACTTGCTCGTCTCGTCACTTTCTCCTAAAAATTGTATTATATCTTTGCTTCAGCTTGTGCAAGAGCACGCCGAAAACCAATCCGATGCCAAGGGAGCGCGTAGAAAATCATCACAAAAACTCTACTCTCATTAAGTTCCCTATCATTTTGACTATTGAATCGGTTTAAGTAGAAGTTTAAACCTCCTCCTAAAGAGCTTCTTCCTTGGAAAACGTCGTTGCTATCTCGTTTATTCTACTGTCTCTAACGCTTACCAGGGTCGTGAAACTGCAGCGCTACGGATAGCGTCACTATGTTGTCGCATGTGCGTTGTTTCACCTGAGTCTGTCGTTTTATTTTCAAACTTTCTGTGAAAGCCGCCCAGCCAACAATATTTTACAAAAGAAAAAAATCTTGAAATTAAAATAACCATGTTCATACTTTCAATTCGGTCTAGTATAAGGTAGAAATAATAATTTTATGTCGGGTTTTTTGATCTATTTAAAACAGAACATACTAAACAAACAGTACATGTAATATATATATAAGTAAATAATCTATGCAGTTATTTTAGTTTTGACATTGACATTTAAATTTTGGCATTTGTTGCCAATTGTAAGTAGAGGAGAGGTTAAATAAAATTTGCAAAAATTAGGTCTATATGGCGTAAATTTTCTTTGATTTTATTTCCGACTATAATAGCAGTAATGGCGTGGCGAAGTCATGGTGTAAATAATGCTGATATGATTAGAAATCTACGGGGTAAAGTTTATTTACTACATCACAATATTTAGTGTTGCGTATTCTGTTTACAATTTTGTAATACATATTAACTATTTGTAAATATAAAAGAAATATTTTAATGAAAAAAGTATAATTAACATTTGTCTGAAACGAAATATTACGTTTGAAGTGTTTATATTTTTTAGCTAACGGGATTATAAAATCCGTTGCTGTAGCTGATTCTATGAATGCCGTTGACCGAAAGAATTATTGTCCCCATGCCCCTTATCAAGATTCGCCTCAGTCAATAGGATTCTCTGCAACAATAAGTGCACCACATATGGTAAAATTCTTGGCCAGTTTTACGTAAATATTGATAATAAATTTTTAATAACAACAATTATTAATTTAATTTAATTATTTTAAACAGTAAACATGATGTTGTTCCAAACCAACCATGATGTTGAACAAATGCAAAAAGAGTATTTATAAAGTAATATAATTTTTCATTAAACCATCTCTCTCAAAAATAGCTTTAATTTATTGTTATAATTCAAAAATATTATAATTATGCATTTAGCATGCCCATGCATTAGAAAGATTACAAAATCAACTGATTCCTGGTGAAAAAGCTCTAGATGTTGGATCTGGTTCTGGATACTTAACAGCATGCATGGCAATTATGCTAGGAGAGACTGGAAGAGTTGTTGGAATAGATCACATTCCAGAGCTTGTGGCACTTGCTACAAAGAACATTCAAAATGGCAATCCAGACCTTCTTACATCAGGCAGAATAAAGCTAATTGGTAATTTTTGCAATGTTAATTATAATATTGTAACATTTTTCGAAAAGTAAATGTTCATTAAAAATATTTTGGATAGTAAGAATAAACTAAATCAAACCAAAAAGAGACATCAATCACCTTAATTGTATATTTACTACTAGCTGATTACAGCTGCCAATTTTTAAAGATACATTACTTATTATACAAAAGTACCATTTAAATTTAAATCAAAAATAGATAAAAATGATTGAATTTTGTTTTATATTGCGATTTATTTAAAATTTAATTAAAAACAATGATGTTTTGCAGCTGGTGATGGTAGACTAGGATATCCAGAGGAAGCTCCTTACAATGCTATTCACGTTGGAGCAGCAGCACCTACCTTACCTCAGGCAGTAAGTTACAAATCAGTTATGTGAAATTACAATAATATAAGTTTTTCATATGCCCTATAATAAGAGTTAATATATTTTTAGAATAATTATCCAAGTATTGTGTAAATATAAGACCTAATAAGACATTTCCTTGAGCAGTATAACAAATTTACCCTTGCTTATTTTGGACAAAAAATGATCTATTTTCTTACTTCTTTTTTATTAGATAAAATGATGAGACAAGTTGCTTTCTCTATGCTCAGTAATAAAGATGGCTTCTTCAAAGTGACAGTAAGCAATATGACAGTGCTTACGAACAGTCGCTTGGCTGTTAAACAACTGGTAAAGTAGTGTTACCACCTCAGACGGTCTCTGCAAAAGATACCTACCACTTAGAGATTTACATTACATTTAAAATTTACAGTACATTTCTTAACATGAAATATAAGATTAAGCCATGATAAGCATACATAATTTAAAAAATTAATGATTTTTATATCTTTTAATACATTTTAGTTAATAGATCAGCTAAAACCTGGAGGTCGTCTTATAGTTCCGGTTGGCCCAGAAGGTGGAGAGCAGCACCTAACTCAGGTAATCTGTATCTAAATACATTTTTTTTAACTTTTGGCCTTTTAACGAAACTTTAACTATAAATTGTTTGATAATCTCATGTGAAGATAAAATGTTCTCATTGTAATATACCTGGGTTACATTAAAGCTGGATAATGCACAGTACATAAAAAACATAACAAGCATGCATAAAATTTATGGAGGCATTATATTGTCTTTTCACTAGTGTGCTCGCCCAGTAATTTTTCTGGTAACATTGCTCTTCAGTTTATAATAGTAGTAATTGCACATAACATCTTTGCAGTAGAATAATTGGCAATGCTATGATACTTTCCTAGGCAGACAGCAAAAGAGAACTTTGACATAAAAATGAATGCTGAAACAAACTGAAAGTCTTAGCATTCATATCAGGTTTTAATATAGAATATTTTTATGGCAAAAATGAATCGGTTTTTACTCTGACTGCTTTCTTAACTGATATGGACCATTAGCTAAAATATAGGTACAGCAGTATATTAAAAATTATTAATTTAATTACCAGTATTAAAAATGCAGTTTTTTACAATACACTTTCTAATAAAAATAAAATAATATGATAAATTTAAAGGTGGATAAGGCAGAGGATGGGACAACAACAGTCAAGAAACTCATGAGTGTCATCTATGTCCCACTCACTGATAAAAATCATCAATATCGTAAGTGACTACCTATACATATAGTGATATACATATCACTTGTATTTATTTTAGCAATTGCCTTTCTATATTGCCTTTTTAAACGCTTACGGCGCGCGTTTAACTTTTAAAATGTCTACGACTACTATTATCACAGGCATTATTATGATGATTTCTTAAATTTAACCAATACTT
>DWGO01000310.1:0-13084 GCA_018247635.1 Eurytides dolicaon deicoon
AATCTTGAAAGAGCCTGGAGGCGATCAAATCATTCCCAAGGTGTGCTATCTTCAATGAAATCATTTACTGTATAATAATAGCCTTTAGCACACAAACGTCCTTTTACAATTTTTTAAAATTTATTAGTAGGAGCTTTCTGGACGTTTTCTGGGATTCTATTGTAAAAACTCGTTGTAAACGAGTTTTTGGTGGAATAAACTCGTTTTTGTTTCTAGTATTAACGTTATGCACGTCACACTTCCTGGAAAAATCATTAATACTCTTTGTGGTCGTACATAACTTTAACAACAATAAGTCGGTTCTTTAATTTTATCAATTAAACATGTTGATTTGTTTAATGGTTTGTGCCCATATATTTTGAATTTTCCAAGTGATCCTTGTATTTATGGAATGCGACAGCGATGGCTGCTGATATAAGAATGTGATTGAAATGTTTGAGCAGGGCGACATCTTGACGCTGGGCCTGTCGCCCGTGGAGCTGGCCAGCCAGCTGACGGCGATGGAGCTTTACCGGCTGTCGTTCGTGGGCCCCGAGGAGTTCGTGCAGGCGCTGGCACCAGGGGCGGCGCCTGGGGCCGTTGCCTCCTCCGCTGCCATCAGCCTGCGCCACGCCGACGCCAAGGGCACGCGCAACCTCGAGGCATACGCCGACTGGTTCAACCGCCTCAGCTACTTGGTCGCCACCGACATCCTGAAGGTAGCCACCGTCGTGGATCGTGGGGCAATTGCAAACACACGCTTCCATCGCTCGTTTGGGTGCACAAATTATATACTATATGTGCTTTTGTGCAGCCAATGAAAAGCAAGCAGCGCGCCCGCGTGATGGAACAGTGGGTGATGACGGCGCGCGAGTGTTTCAACCTTGGCAACTTTAATTCCTTGATGGCCATCATCAGCGCGCTCAATATGGCGCCCGTCGCGAGGCTCAAGAAGACGGTAACGATCCTTTAATAACGTCAGAAGTTTGAGAAAAACATCTTGCATTAAGGCATATCTATGCATGGCACGAGGCGAGGGCTGACAAATTCAATTCAATATTTTATTGCATTTAATATGTTTGCCAATCTTATACATTAGATCTAATTATAGTTATCAATTGTTGATACTTGCAGTTTTTAAAAGGTGCCGTTAATAGTTTTTTTAACTTGATTTAAAAAAATGGTTCATGTTATTCACCTTTTAATTTATTAGGTAACATTAAATATTTTTATGCAAATAGCATTTGGCCCCCGAATCTGTGCATTTTTAATTTTGACAACGGTAGTTCTAAATTGTGGTTTGTTATTGTTGGTAAACGCATACGATTATCGCACAGGTTTTTTAAGAAATTCGGATATTTTTCTACAAATTTTATTGTTTGCATTATGTATATTCCTGTTAAAGTTAATACTTTTAAATCTTTAAAATGAGGTCTGCAACTTTCCGATGCTTTGATATTTTTTAGAATACGGATACATTTCTTTTAATTCCTAATAAGTCGTAAGGCAGTTACACTATTGCCTCATAGAAAAATGCCATATGTAAGCCAAGAATTCACGCAACTCCATCTTCTATCAAGAAGAAAGCGAAATCTTTCCTAAAAGGCAAATGTTGCAGTGGAGCCGCACGTCGGCGGTGTGCGGGCAGCAGCTTAGGCAGCTCGAGCTTTGCGTCGAGCCAGGCGGCAACCATGCGAGGTGGACACAATCAATATTTACTAATTAATTATTAAATAAACGCACAATATTTAAACAAAATAATGAATAAATCGCATTTGTTTTTATGTTATCACAGTAATCTATATGAGGAGAATGACGAATGTGTTCTGTCTGCGTGTCAGGTATCGAGCGGCATTGGCGGCCGCGCCCCCAGAGACGGCGGTACCCCTGCTCTCGGTCACCTGCCGCGACCTGCACTTCGCTAATCAGGCGCAGCACACCAGGTGCGCCCGTAGTACAAGAAGTAACATTGATCGTTCGTGCCTACTGCGCTCGACGTCCTCGCTCTCCTAATTGCGCGGCAACGTCTATATTTCAAGCGTACATTACTAAGGCATAACGGACTGTTAATTAGCTGGAGTGCAATGTGTGACCATGTCGAGTGGCGCGCAGGTTGGCCGGCGGACGCGTAAACTTCGAGAAGTGGTCGGCGCTGGCGCGGCAGGTGAGCTCCCAGTTGGCCTCGCGGCGCCTCACCGAGCCTACGCCTCAGCCGGGTGGTGCCCCACTCACTGCGCCCCACGCGCTCCACCTGCCCGCCTGGCACTTCTTCGCCGACAGACCCGCGCTCTCGGAGACCGGTGAGCATCTTTATCAGTCCTAACTCAATCTATTGTACAATCTAACATAGTTAATTAAAGAAACGAATCGGATCCTAAACACAAAAATTGTTTTTGGACCTAAGGTCTAAAATGACATCTACACATCAAAACCTTATATGAAAAAATTGCCCAGTCGCTAAATCATTTTTTCCCACACAAAACATACAAGTCAATGGTACTATTATAGATAGGTATTACGTTATGTGATTATAGCAGTGAACGATTCGTTCGTATAGTTGATACACCTAATCTGTTTCAGCGTTGGAGCTGGTGTCGTTCGAGCGTGAGCCGCCCGTCGACCACCTGGAGAAGGAGCGGTTGAAGCGTCTCAAAGGAGCCGCCCCCTAACTCGCACTCCCTGCTATGCGATACATGATACGATTGTTTCGCAACTTGTAACTCTACCCCGGAGAACTGCTGCGAACCACGAGCGACGTCCTACGGCCACAACACTGGCGGGACGTCATCGAGTAGAACCACCACGAACTAGAGCGGAAGCCCGCCCACGGGCCAAGGACACGCGCCTCCACTGCCCACTGGCAGAGGGCGCGCGTGGCCCCCGCTCACATTCATGTACAATAGCGTTAGGTTAACAGTCCGTGGTGGTTCGCCATATTTGGTCGGACGCTGAACGCTCGCGGACAGACAACTCTGTCACCCACCTGTAAATAGATACGATGCCCAAACGTACCCTTTCTGTGTCGCGGTTTTACGCCTATTACTACCATCTGCGAACGCTACAGTGGACCCGAACAAATGTTCATATTATAATACGGATCCATGAATTAAACCTAAAAGGTTACTCATGGTTGCCGCAGTTCTCTAGGGTAAACTAGATATTCTTTTTTTTATTCAAGTCGTCACTTACCTCACGTCGCTACAGTTGCTAATGCAAGTACTTACAAACACTACTGGATGATGGACTCGAATTAATTAATAAAGTATTCGTGCAAACATAATTTAATCACGAGGAGACAATAATGAGTAAAGGAATAGTAAGAGCAAGGGAATGACAGGTGACAGGTAGGGGCACCTGTGACTGTTGAAGCCAATCGACCACTCCTCTCCGTGGACATGGTGAAGGTGGTGATGGCGCAGTGGGGGCGGTGAGAGAGGCGCTACTGTAGCGCCGTGAGCGTGGCGTGTGGTGGTCGACGCACCGTCATCCGCCCAACGAATAAACTCTGGGATCGGATCGGAATAAACGCGGAACGGTGACATTTCTGTGCGACGGATTTTATTCATATTGCATTCATGTGGACGGAACATTTCAATTAAAAGTAATAGTGAGAATGTTTTAAATAAAGCCCTAGAATTCCGGGCCTGTTGTTAAGAGTATGTCTCATGGTAGACATTAAGCACATCGTAGGTGGACAACGCCGCGCGCCCTTACCGCTAGCGCGTGTATTTACATATAATAGATGATGATGATTACATTTAGTCCATTCAATGTCAGAAATACGAGCACTAGCGAAAGGGCAGTGGGAGTGTCCTCACTGTACGTAATGTAACAATGAATCTCAACTGTAGTCTCGGGTGTTTCGATGTCTATGATCTCATAAGCTTATGTGTGAGTGCAGTAGCACGCATTTCATTCGATGTATATTATAAACATTACACAGTCTCTCATATCGATCTCTATTGCAGCTGTGTATTAATTAAATTTATTGATGTACGAAAGTCGAAAACAACCTACAACCGCAGGTTAATTTGAACTTTCCTATGTAAATGTGCAGTGCGAATGTAGTGCTGAATTTGTTGTTGGAACAAAAATATCATGAAGATACATATGTGGAGAACGAACTATTTGTGTGAAGTTACATTGAAATGGAATAGACTTGTCTTGTGGCTATGTTTGAATATTCTTTTGTTATTTTGTCTTACAAGAAAAATTAATTTAGTGTGTAAAATCGGGCTTTCCTTGACAAAGCACTTTGTTTTCCCACGCTGACTTGAGCTACATGTGGTCTTGTTTATATTGTGTTCGTTCGGTTTCTAATTCCTTTTTTTTACCCTATGGAAGCGTAGATTTATCTGTGCATGATACTAGAACTAAGTTCCCTTTTGGGGTTAGCTGAGCGTGAATCCGCTTTGCGGGAAGCATCGGAATACAACGTTCCGTTCGCTCTCCGCGTCGCCTCGACCCACCTACTTTTTTATTATTAGGTTTAAGTATTTATTGTATTACTTTAAGTTCTCTCTGCTCCTGTTGAGGGGCTGAACTGAGCAGCTATTGCCATGACAACAAATGCTCACGGAATTTTGTTCGAATTGTGCACGCCATTTATGATATTATTTTTTGTATTAGTTTTTATTGTATGAAGATTTTGAATAGTGATTTTAAACGCGGGCCATATAATGTTTAAGTAAATTAAACTCTCCCCATAGGAGACTGCCATAATTATGTTGTTTAGACGTTTGTTATTTATTGTAATAACACGTAACGAGTACTTAACGATACATTCCAATTTGGTTAGTGGACGGAGACGCTGTGCGGTTATTCCGTTTATATTTAAGACGCACAAGTGGTGTGCGATGAGCCTAGGATAGGAGGCGGCGTGTGTTCTTTATTGAGGAGACATAAGGCCCGGAAATGAAACAGTATTTGGCTTTTGCTTTAATGGATTCCTAATATTTATTTTACCGTGTTTCGGTATTAGTTTAGTGTGGTAAGAAGATGAGGAGAAGCAAGCGCGTGGGCTTAGGCGCCGCCGCCGGCTCGGTTGTTCTAATGAGACCGTTACACGTTCGAGATATAATAGTTAATTAGTAAGGGACTTTTGTGTGGATCTCGTTCATAATACAAAATTTATATAAAACTATTTATTGTAAGTCGTTGGCCCGATCCCTGCATGTGTCGTCCCCTGTCCTCTCATATCTCAGCTACGAATTTTTATAAATGTTCAAACTTATACCTTTTTACGAATCAGAATTAAACTTGTTGTAGACTCGTCGTATCCAAGAATTTACTTGCTATAGACTTGTCCATTTAGAAAATATAATATTTAAAAGAAAGAATTGTATTAAGTCATTGTTGTATGCGTCACTTACAAGAGGCGCCATGCTGGTTCCGGCATAGCGTATTATGTGAGTAGTACTATGATACTGATACTGCATCCTATATATTATAGATTAAGCAAAGAATGTCGAAGTGCAGGTCAAGGCTGCTTTCCGTGTTCCTCTGTGTGAGTGTTGCCTTCGTGGCTCTGTGCCGATCATTCGCCGTCTGCCTTTCTCACCCACTTTTATTTATTCTATCAACATGCAAAACAAACAAATTATTTATATCTTGCATTCATACATGTTATTTTAAATTCAACCCTAGCATTAGTCCGAGCATTTGTTTATATTTTTCTGTGTGCGTGTGCGTGCGTGCGTGTGTGCGTGTGTGTATGTGCGTTCGTTGTTTGTGGATTTACAATATACGCTCGGAGCTGCGGCTCGGGACCAGACGGCGAACAGCGGAGATATTTGTTCGTGCAACTGTTATTCAATTCACTTATTGATGTGATCAATATATTATATTTGAAAGGATTTAAAAATGTACCTAAAATATATCAATAAATCGTACTAATTCTCTTACAGCTTTTTATTGCTTGATAGTCAAACCTTTTTTTAATTGAGCTATTAAGTGAAAGAACATCTATGTTATTTTAAACATTTTATTTATAAATGCATATACATTATTAGTTTTCGGAAATTAATTTAAAACATTTCAAACAATTAAAAAAATAAAACTTATACAAAATTTAGCCTAATGATTAGAAATAGTCAATGAATAAGCATTCACTAATTTATGCCGAGTTACTGTCAATGACATCATATATGGTCATGGTATAAAAATATTAACCAGTCCCTATAAAACATGCATTTCACAATCATTGTCCTAATTTGGTGCTAATTGGCGCACACTATCATACATTATATAATACAGGATTAACATGGTTTATCTAAACACACACAACATAGCTACTAAACTAAGCCCTTACAACTTAAACCTTGTTCGAATCGTTTTTGTTTGGAAACTCCTACCGCATTAACATCGTATGGGTGTGCCGTCGGGGTTTGTGGGGATCTTGGGTCTGCAAACTTTCTTTCTGCCCTCCGCGCCGCTCACCATGGTGCATGTAAAGGTGAAGAAGCCGCAGGAGGAAGACTTGGTGTAATAGGAGTGGGAGTACTGCTTGCGCACGTGGTCCTCGGCATCCAGGTCCCGCGCCACTGACTTGGAGACGGATACGTAGCGGTCGTCACGCGGCCTCGGCTGCGGCTGCAGCGAGCGTAGCTTGCCAGCACCTACCGTCCTCGGGAACGTGTACTTCACTTTCCCCGTGCCCGGCGTTAGCGTCACCGTCTGTGCCTGAGACGGCGACTCCTTTGAACCCACTACATAAGTGTTCTCCTTCGAAGCTACGGACTTTACACTACCGGTGAATCCAGCGGGGATTGTGTAACCGCCTGTCCCTGGTACTCTCTCCCCGGGCTGATATGTCTTGCTTTCGTCGGGTCGCTCAGAATTCTTTTGCATAATTTCTGCGTCGTGGTTATCGAGAGAATCCAAAACGATATGCTGGGTATTGCCGCCGGTAGTTTGCTTCACTTCGAACGGTTTTCGCGGACTTTGCAGTGACTGATGAGTGAGTGAATCTCGCGGGATGTCATCATAGTTGGAGTACTCGCCTTGTTCGACTTCGGCGCCGTCAGTGTCGTACTCGTCGGGTTGTACCTCTTCCCTGTCGGTGGTATACTCGTACTCTGCCCCATTGCCACTGTATCCAGGTTGGAAGGAGCGAGTAGCCCCGCTGACGGATGTGGTTGGTGAAGTTTGCCCGTTTGTCTTATGATGATCTTGGTGAGTGTGACTAGAATATCTGCTTTCGGAATTTTTCAATATCTCCTCTTCCTTTACAGCCATATCATCTGTGGCTATTGGCATCATGTTGCTTAATTTAGGAATATTGCTTGAAGGCATTGAGTCCTCTGATGGTACCGACTCAAGAGGCGGCACCGTATCTGTAGATTCATCCAATGCAATCGCTTTTTCCGTTTCAACGTTTATGTTTTTATCATTTTCGTCAAATACGTCAATTTTGTCAAAAGATAGACGATTTGGGAATACTGCGTCTTTATCAACACTGCCCCCAGCTTGAGCAGCTCCGTTGTAAGAAATTCCGTATTTAAAAGTTCCATGAAGTTGCGACTGCGATTGTCCGGTACGACCGCTCGACTGAGCCGAAGCCACTCCACCTCCCACGAATGGTATCTTCTGCAAGTCGTGCGCTTTATCGCCATCTTTGTAAGGCGTAAAACCGATTTGGGCTTGAGATGAAGTACTGCCTGGCCCTCGAGCTTGTGCGTCTGCCATACCACCTTTAATACTTCCTTGGACTTGAGAATTGGAAGAATGGTAGGCTCCATTGGTTAATGATTGCGTTTGCACTGAACCTGTTTCGGAGCCAAGTTGAACATTTGCTTGTGACTTGTTATTTCGACCACCGCCCTGTGCTGAACTAGATGCTCCTTTTTTACCTCCAGATACTTCACTTTCGGCCTCTTTATTTTCTCCAGTAATTTGAGCTTGTGCTGAAAAAGAGCCACTTCCTGTATATGTGCCGTGAACATTCGTTTGAGCACGGCCTTTGTCATTTCCCCCTCTAGATGACGCACTAGCTGTTGTCCCGTTCACAGATTGTGATACGCTAGCTTCGGCCTCAGAATCATCTCCATCGGAAATTGTGCTTGGATCCGTGAAATTTTGTGGGACACCTATAAAAGAAAAATAGCTTTGAATATATTTTCTCTTATTTGACCTATATTACAAATATATTATATATTCTTAGCTTACATACCATTGTATTCTTTGTTTTGGCCCATGAACTGAAAAAAGAATCGAATGATTAAATATAATTTTTAAGTTTCAGAGTAAATTTTATGGAATAAGAAATTAATTTTTATTTTGTGCACTTTGTACTTTGTCCTCACAGGCTTCCATTTTATATTGGTATATAAAATGGAAGTGTACGCTGGGAGTCTCCTATTTGACGCAACGGTAATTGCTTCACATAAAGTAACTGCTCATTTCTTGTCCTTATACAAAATTCAGTTCCTTTTTTACATCCCAATGAAATTCATCACTATCAAGTGTACTTAACGCGCCCGTGCCTTTTAAAGTGATAATTGTTTTTATATAATTATCGATGACCCAGTACCATAGCAAACTAAGATTTAAAATAAAATTTACCCTTTGGTCGTATCCATTTTCAACGGGAACACCACCGAACTTGTTAAAAATTTGTTGTCCACCAGCCCCTGGCGGGTAACCTCCGGTCTGTTCCATAACGTCTTGACCTGATCCATAAGGGCTTTGACTTCCTACTTGACGAGACCCTTCGATAGGATTGTAATTTGCTAAATCTCCTAATTTGTCCTGACTGGGATTCATATTACCAGATTCTAAAAGATTATTAGAATTTCCATTTTGACTTGGTTTATAAACAGAACTGATAGGCCCAATCATCTGCCCAGGGGTATAGCTTTGTATATTACCAGGTTCACCGCTAGGCATTGTGCCAATATTTTTTCCATCTGTTCCAGGACCTTGTTCGTAGGGTATATATCCAGCACCTGGTCCATAACTGCCTCTTTGGTTACTTGTTAGCCCTGTCAAATAATTTCCAACACCACCTGTCGGGTTTTGTCCCAAATGATAGTTTCCAATTCCTCCTGGACCAGCTGGTGGTTGGGTTCCATAACCTGTTTTAGTTTCTGTGCTGCCAATTTGCTGTGGGTTATAACTTTCTCCTGCGCGTCCATTTAGATCTGGATTAAAACCCGACGATACTGAAGGGACTGGGTTATAGTTCGCATCCACATTTTTCCCTGAATTAATTATAGGACCATAACTTCCTCCTGTATTAGGTATTACATCGCTACCAGGTCTATTAATGCCCGCGGAGGTCCGTGGTCCTGTATGTCCAGGTACATAACTGTCTACTTTTCCTTGACTCGGTGCATAGTTACCAATACCTGATGCGCCATTTTGATGCATTGGATAACCATTACTAGTACCGTGAGAACCACCTGCACTGGGTCCCGTATCTACACCTGGCATGTAACTTAATTCATTTCCGCCGACATTGTGTCCGGGGCGATAACCTCTTATGACTCCTGAATCTAAATTTGGAATCAAATAATTTTCATTATTGGCCGTTCCACCTCCTGGCAACGATGCCATATTCGCAGGTGGTCTATAATTGCCATTTCCATTGAGCGCACCATCTCTGTGGCCGTAATTGTTAGCGCTTGTATCTTGATTTGGTCCCATGGATCCATAGCCCTCTTGGTGACCTGGTATAAAAGTGTTTTGACCAGGAACGTAACCTAAAGGTCTATTTTGAGGAATATTTCTGCCTGGGCCAAAGACAGGTCTTCCATACAAATCGTTGGGGTATTGTTTTATCATACCATTTCCGCTGTCGTATGGTGCTCCTTTGGTTGGCATCAAATTGCCATCTGGACCGACAACACAACAGAAATAAGGCGAACCTCCAGAACTATAGCTTGCTTGTGGCCAGTTTCCACTTTGTGGTTGATCTAATACATTTTTACCACTTATTTGATTCGGACCACTCATCGGTACAGACCCATGATTTAGGTTACTATTGTCTTGTGGGCTGATATTACTGTCCGGTTCACCTCTCATACTATTCTGTTTAGGATTATATACAGTCCCAGGAGTGCCAGCCTGATTAAAATTGTATACACCACCTGGGGTGCCAGCCTGGATAGGATTATATAAACTACCTGAGATGCTAGCCTGGTTAGGATTATATTTACCATCTGGGATGCCAGCCTGGTTAGGATTGTATATACCACCTGGGGTGCCAGCTTGGCTGGGATTGTATACACCACTTGACGTGCCAGCCTGATTAGGATTGTATATACCACCAGGAGTGCCAGCCTGATTAAGACTGTACACACCACCTGGGGTACCAGTCTGGTTAGGATTGTATACACCACCTGGGGTGGCAGCTTGGTTAGGTTTGTATATGGCCCCTGGGGTACCAGCCTGGTCAGGATTGTATATACCACCTGAGGGACCAGGTTGGCTAGGGTTAAAAATACCATCTGGGGCGCCAACCTGCTTAGGATTATACACTCCACCACTGACACGAGAATTTCCATTGTTCGGTATGATATTTCGAGAAGTTCCATATGGGAGGCTACCATCGGAGCCTGGAATATATACACCCTGATGTTCAGGTATATATGATCCAGGGGCCGGATCTTCACCTCTAAGATAACCATTTCCTACAGGTTTAATTTGGTTGTTGTAATTTCCTTGTGAACCAATGTGGTTTGGTTGCAAATCACTACCGGTGCCTCCTAAGAGTCCTGGTTGAAGTCCCCTACTCGGGGGATTTATAAGACTTCCGGGTGCATAGCTCGCACCTCCTGGGCTTCTGTCCATTCCTGTACCATAGTTTCCAGGAACACTATTTTGTGGTGGACCATATCTATTACCTAAATTGTTATTTTGTTCTGGCTTTGTAGCTGGTTGAATCGCAGTGTAACCTGTATATACCTGATGTCTTGGGTCGTATCCCCCGGAAGAGCTTTGCCCTGGAAATGGCTCGCGGGAACCACCTTGACCTGTAGTTGGTCCTTGTGATATTCCACTTTGACTAGGACGATAATTATCATTTCCCTGAGGTGAAACCCCTGTCGCACCGCCAGGAGCATAGTTATTGCTACTTGGAACACCATAGTACTGATTTAATTGAGTACCTGGCAGTAAAGGCCCATAACCGCCTGTGGGAGAACTACCAATTTTATTGTTTCCTGTGGGACCTCCTGCTCCACTTGGTTTATCCCAGGTCCGTCCTTGGCTGCGGCTAGGTCCATACCCACTACTTGAACTCGCAACTTCGTGATCTGTCCTACCATAGCAGTCATCACAAGAAGAAGGATCATACATGGACTGACTTTGGGCTTGTCCCATTCCACTGTTGCCACCTGCAAGTTTATAAATGCCTTGTATTAAAGAAGAGTTCAAAATAGAATAACCTAGTTGATAATTGTGAAATATTAACCAGTTGTTAAGAGACGTGATAGAATATAATAGTAGTGGATATATGTATGCATGTAGGGGGAAAAGGGGCAATGAGAGTCAGAGGGCAATGGTGGTCAGCGTTCTAGTTCATAGATTACAGTAGCTAAATAAATTAATATCGTTCAAAAAGACTCGTTAAGTAACGATTCGCGGCCTCCCGCACTCCCGTTCAGTACGTGTCCATCGTTTGCACGGGGAGGTCGTTGCACCGTTTCGCGCTCATTTGATGTAATTTTACGTGTGCACAAAATAAGAGGTAAGTTCATCAATACATAAATTTTAAATACTTAGAGTAGATTACTATGTGTCTTTAAGCTTATATTATCGATTTACAAAACATTTCCGGTATTTTAATAACAAATAAAAGTTTTATTTTAAATTTTTACACATTCAGTACGATCGGGTAATAAGAGTCACTGCAGTGCGGACAATGAGAGTTGACTCCCATTGCCCGCAATGAAAGTCAACCTTCATTGTAAATTAAAAAAAATTATTCTCATTAATTACTATTCCAGAAATGCCGAAAATACGTCACAGGTCCACAAATAAGGCTCAGTGGTCATCTGAAACACTGTCAAAAGCTGAGGCTCTCATGAATCAAGGCCACTCTATGAGAAGTGCTGCTAAAGCTATGAATATACCTTTTTCAAGCCTCCAAAAGCGGTTAAAGGAGAATAATTCATCAGAACCACGTCTCGGACGACTTCCTGTATTCACAGCAGATGTAGAAAAGGTTTTGTCAGACCGGATAAAATACTTATCTTCTATTTTCTATGGAATCACAGCAATTCAAATAAGGAAAGCAGCATACCAGTATGCAGAAGAGCTTAAAATTTCACACAATTTTGACAAGAGTGCTAAAATGGCTGGACGCGATTGGCTAGATGGCTTTTTAAAAAGAAATAGCATCTCTGTTCGGAAACCTGAAGCTACAAGTATCAACAGAATAACGGCTTTCAATAAAGAAGAAGTCCAACTGTTCTACAGACTATTAGGAGATCTAATGGACAAATATAAATTTACTCCTAATAATATTTATAACTGCCACGAGACAGGTATAACCACAGTGCAAACTCCTGGGAAAATATTAGCTCCCAAAGGCATGAAAAGAGTTGGCTCCATAACAAGTTGGGAAAGAGGAAAAAATATTACACTCTTGTGTGCCATGAGCGCTGCTGGTAGCTTTGTCCCACCAATGTTCATCTTCCCGAGAAAAAGAATGACTTCTCAACTTGAGAAAGACGGTCCTGCAGGAGCTATATACAAATGTTCGGATAATGGGTGGATTAATGAACATCTATTCTTTGAATGGCTGCAACACTTTGCCATGTATACCAAGCCATCGTCACAGGCACCTATTTTATTAATACTTGACAATCATGCCAGTCATATTTCTCTGATGATTTATGATTTTTGTAAACAAAATAATATACATATGCTGTCACTGCCTCCACACACATCCCACAGGATGCAGCCATTAGATCTCACATTTTTTGGTCCTCTTAAAGCTATTTACAAAAAGGAGTGCGATTTATTTTTAAAAAATCGCCTTGCAGAAAAAATAACTACATACGACGTGTCGGCTATTTTAAATAGAGCATATTCTACCGTGGCATCTATAAATAAGGGTGAATCAGGATTCCGGGCATCAGGAATTGTCCCATATAATCCG
>DWGO01000311.1:0-13081 GCA_018247635.1 Eurytides dolicaon deicoon
ATTCATGGGTGTACGCGTATAATAAGATTCCACAAGATGTCTTGAATCTAACACTTGGACCTTTTAAAACTAAAATGAAACTGACTCCTATTTAGGATAGCTAATCGATTGTTCAATTGAACATTGTAATAGTATTTTAAAAGAGCAACTTTTGAGATTCTTCTCAGCAGAACTGCATTACGAGCCGGTGGTAACTTACATGTAAAAATGACGATTCGAAAGTGCCTACATAGAACTATTTGAATAAAGATATTTTGTATTGATTTGATTTGATTTACGGATATAAAGTAATGTTAAGTTAGTTCAAATAAAATTATTCAACAAAAATATATTATTGTTCTAGAATATAACTTCTCGACACGATTTATGATTTCATTTGATATTCATCAATACTAAATAAGCATTCACAAAAACTGAGTATTTATTTAAAATTTGCCTAGATACCTACTTAAATGTATTAGGATTAAAAAAAATACCTGACTTTGCAATTGCCATATATAATGCTAACTTATTATACATGTAAAGTCTGTACATAACACGTTTAAATTGTGTTGCCATCATTGCAAATTAACTAGAAACGCAAATATTTTTGACAAAGTTTCTGTTATCATTCGTACACTCGAGTCTAAGACTATCATAAACTCAATTTTATCTATTACTTAAATTAGTCACTCAAACTTTTCTACTACTTCTTTAATAACTTTATAAGACAATTCTTATTAGTGTTCTTATTTATCTGTAATTTTCAAGTCTTCGTGCTAAATATTGCATAACAACTATAAGATTCCATTTGTTGTTGCATTCTTAAGTGAAAGAATGATAAACAAACAAACACACTATTACAATAATTATTAAATCGTCGTAGTAAGGTTCGTTAGATTTCATTATTCAATTTGAAAGTGGTAGGACTCTTGCAGAGTCCTACAACTCTACAAATAATAGGACACTTGCAGAGCCCGACTGGGAAGATACGCCAAGCAGTAATGTGTAAGCATTACTGTGTTCCGGTTTGAATAGCAATGACGCCAGTGCAATTACAGGGCAAAGAGATAGACCATCTATTATCTCTGGGTGACGAGCGCAGCACAGAGCCAAACACGCTCTGTGTGGTACTGTGTTGTTATGGGTAGGCGTCACGCTTACCATCAGGCGCACGACTTGCTCGTCTCCTCGCTTTATGTCGTAAAAAAAATTGTACAAAAATTTATAACCGCCTCATCCGCTAGGCGAAAGCAGAGGAAAACAATAATGCGTTGTTTTGAAATACGAGCGCTGGGTAACGCTCTCATCCCCCGACTGGAATAGAACGATTTTTCACTACAAGGAAGCTCGGTGAAAAAGTCTTCCTAATAAATTGTGAGTGAGATTAGGGCTATACTTTAGAGAATTTAAATATTTACGCGAATAAGTTACGCTGTAAGTGACTGTGGGCAAATTGAAAAACTTGGCGGTGATATTTATCAGCATATTTTAAATGGTAGAACTGTTTTGTAGAGTACGCCCTGTTGTGGTACTACTCCATTCCCAATTAGGCTGCCACCAAGCACTAATATATTCACTCCCGTGTTCCGATTTAAAGCATGATGTTGTCCAGCCAAGAACTAATCAGTTTTAAACCCGTGCTGTTCAAAATACTATGTGTCACTCTGTTGTTATAGACAGACATGTCTCATACCATTAGACGCACAACTTGCACGTCTCATTACTGTATCTCCTTAGAGCGGAAACGTTAATCATATTTCTTCTAGAAGTAACAATTGTCCTTTGAATAAAGGCATCCCTATTTAAATACCGGTTTATGACGATATAACAAATATTAATTAAACTTATATCAATTCTTAAAATTACTAAGTAAGCGTACTCAAATCGTGTGAGCAGTTCTTTTGAAACCAGTCGAAAACGGTATTACGAAGTCCGCTCGGTTACTGAAGAAAAATACAGTTCAAAATAGTATACTCGATCGTCCAAATAATTTGTTACCGTTAGTTTTCGTTCTTAGAGTCTATAATATTTTTTTAAGGCAAAAATTTTGTTTATGAACGCCTTCCAACAAAACTAATGGCCATACAAAGCTGCTTCTTTAACTTAAAAACTGAAGTATGACTCATTTCAATCGGTTCGGTACTTCTTTAATTAACTGAAGAGGCATAATGGTCACTTCTTTCACATTGTGATGTGTGTGGATGGTCCACCAAGTTCCGTAAAACGGTACCATGGTTTTGTGTCAACTTATGCTGCAGAGCGCGATTCACGGGATTCTTCGTGATTCTAATAATTAAGTTGACACAGATAAATAATCTTAGAATCACTCGCCCTGCTCTGCTGGCCAACTATTTTTTTACGAGATAAAGTGACGAGACAAGCCAGTCGTGCGCCTGATGGTATGCATAACGCCTGACCATAACAACACAGTACCACACGGAGCGTGCTTGACTCTGTGCTGCGCTCGTCATCTAGAGATATTAGACGGTCTATCTCTTTGCCCTGTAATTGCACTGGCATCATTCCCTTTCAAACCGGAATACAGAAGTGCGTAAGCACGGCGACAGAATATCTGGCAATGTAGTGGTACCCCAGTTAACAGCAGTTCTGGTTCTGTTTTGTTTGTAACTAGTTGTTTTGCAGTTACCAAAACAACTAGTTACAAACAAAACAGAACCATAAACAATGACAGGACTAATACTTGAAGTACACCCTGATTCACTCCTGAATTGACGTAGCCAAATAATAAACCCATATCTTTTTCCGAGTTAGTAAGCTAGTAGTTTTGCGAGTACAATATTTTATAATATAAAACTAATTTTACGGATTTATCTTGATGGTTCGAACATAACAAACAACGTTGATGATTACAAAATGGATAAGATGTTAGACATCCCAATGTAACGGCCCAGACCATCATTAATTTTACATATTATCAATTTGTAGTGTTAATAAAGCGCAATAAACTCATAAAAGAAATTTCGTTTTTAAACGCGTTCAATTTATATTTTCGTGTAAGCCTCTGTGATAACCGGTGGAGACTCACAGTCAATAACTTTTTATAATACCTTTATGAAATGGAATATAGAAAAATAACGTCCATACATTGTTTGTTGTTGTACGCCAATAGTGTTAGGATTATTATAAATTCCACACTTTCATATTTTAGCATTGCAAATTTAGACATGCAAATTCTTATCAATTATCTCTTTTTTAGGTTCACGAATTTCTTGTATTTGCTTTGCTATGCATAAGAATCTGACTAATGATTTCCGCGTGTCCCAACATTCAGTAATCAGTGACATAATCCCGAACAAAAAGTCCCCACATTAAGTATCACTTACATTAAAATATCATTGGAATAAATTAGGAAATAATAGCTTCACTGTTCTCGTCGTAAGACCAATTAATGGAGATGATATAATAACTGTCGCTAGGGGACTGAACATGTGGTGACCGGATGGGTTCAATGAAAGTTCTCAGAGATAACACATTGACCTCGTAATTGAGAGTCATTGTTTAGACTGTGACATTTGTATCATTCATATTTATATTCTTTCGAATGTCGTACTGACGCGGATATATGTAGATCATGAAAAAGAGACTCAAAATTACTAATACTCATCTTCACAGCGTTAGTAATTTTTAAATTAATGTCCAAAACAAAAAAAGAAGAATGAAATGTTAGTCATGATTCGTGAGAGTATGGCGGTTATTTTCTTTATTCCACCATAAGAGCTAAACCGATCCTATACCGATTTAGATATTTATGGTATTTTTCTAATTCTTACTACTTTCTTCTTATCATCTTGAGTAATTAAGGCTATGTAGCGTGATAAAATGTCCGATTTTCACCCAACTTTTGTTTACGGCAGACGTGGTTTATTAAGGAAGAGGTTCCTTCGTCTGATTTGTTTGATCTTCTAGGTGGTACGACTCTTGCGAGGTCCGTTTGGGGCGGTACAGCTGTATTGCCAGATATTCTGCTGCCAAGTAGTAATGTGTAAGCACTACTGTGTTCCAGTTTGAAGATCAATGATGCCAGTGAATTTACAGGGCAAAGAGATAGACCATCTAATATCTCTGGGTGACGAGCGCAGTACAGAGCAAAGCATGCTCTGTGTGGTACTGCGTTGTTCAGGTGAGGTGCTTGCTCGTTTTGCTCTTACTCCAAAAAAATATTTAACACGTTGAATCTCTGAGTGACGAACGAAGAACATGGCGAAGCAGATTTTGTGTTGCATTGCGTTGTTATGGGCAGATGTCTCGCTTACTATTAGATCACCTATCGGGTACCAATTTGTTCTTTTCGTCACTTTATATATTTAAGACAACATATTTTCCATAAATAATGTAATTGCAGACACATGAATGTATACTATGTTTCAGAATATATGAGAAAAAAACTGACAGTCTGTACTATTCTTAAGACAAAATCTTGACTTCATTCTTCTACGTCTCGACAATAATAGTTTCTCGGTGCGAGAGATTTTAAAAAGTAAAATGCCAATTGTTCTCAGTGTCGCGTGCACCGTGGAATGTCGCGTCAAGACATCTCATTAGTAACACCAGCATGTACTCGTACTTGTAGACAACGCCTACGCTCTCTCACCACTTCAGACATACGCTCAGCGCTCAATCAGTCGAGGGCTTTCTTTTTTTAATTAAGCACTGCACTATCGCCGTGACATTTGAGTCACCAAATCAGACTAAGTTTCTAGCGATCGAAGGATGTCATTGGAGTAGTGTGTATTGGAGCCAGTTCAATCTGTATAAGAGAGAAAGATAGTTTTTCTTGTTGTGATTGAAAACAAAAAGTTTGTAAGTATATGCACTCGTATGAGTATAATAGATTTAATAACTTCCAGTTGAAATAATCACTATATTAAAAATTGAATACTTATTTATTTCTTTTTTCAGTCATAACTTTTATATATTTTATCAATTTTTACGAAACTCACGACGCAATAACAAAACTATGTGAAGTATTCTGTCTAAACAAACAACATTCAATTCAATCTAACTATCGCAGTTGTTTTAAATTTCTAGATGAAAGTAGCATTGCGACTTCCTTATACTCGGTTGAACGGGTCGTTTATTGGCTTAAAGGGTGAAGTGCACTGAGCCCGGAAGAATCCAATACAAGCTTCTACGACTGTATAAGTATGGATTAACTTTGCTAGGGACATATTTGTTTACATTGCTGGTACGAGTACATACGGACCGTAATCGAGTGGAGGTCACCCGATTAAACTGGCGACAACTCCCATTAGTGTTAGCGTAAGGGCGACGTGCTGTCCTTATACCCTAATTCCCGAATACCCGGGTCGTTCGTACTACGCTCGTTGTTTTGGCATTAATGTGCGAAACTTCCACTGTTTGTCCCCAGTTGATAAGGGAAGGATATCGCATTTATTTCGGTAAAGAACTGTATTAAAGATTAAAACATCTTTAGATATGATACATAGACATCTAAGTAGACACCTATATCTATTCTGCATTAGCATGTCACGCAGGAAAGCGATCTTGTTGTATCTCGAAAAAAATCGAATAGGAGTTTTGTACATCATTCGAATCAGAAAAAATACCGCGTCGAATGGTCTCGGTTAAACCTTTCTACGACTATTTTTGGTTTAGACACATTGATTTACATAAATATTTCAGTTGCAATATTCGAGATACCACAAAATTGCTTTCTGCCGTCGATATAAAGTACAATTAAAGAAATATGCAACAAAAAATAAAAAAATAGTTGTTGACAGTATATTTTAACGTACAATAATAATAATATACTTTAGGTAAGTGAACAATTAAAAATTTATTAACACTTAGTTAATAAATATTTAATTGTTGTATGTACTTTAAAATTATACAAAATGTTCCAGGTCAATTTAGCACATCTTATATAAGTAACAGAACATCGTAAGACTCTAGTATTATAAGTAACAAAATATATAATATCATTCTTTAATATATATTATATTTTGCTGTTTCTTTTGTGGAATTCGAGAAATTTCAATACCTTTTGACGTTTGCCATGAACGCCTAACGCCTACCAATCATTTTTACTTATAGCATAGCACTGCTATATCTCTTATAAATATACTTACTACAAATGTATACATGATTTTCTAAAATTTTAAATTTATTAAATCGAGCTGTCTTATATCATAAATCTATACATATAAATAAAATTGAAGTGTATGTTTGTAATTCCAAAATAACAGCATTTCACTTAATGCATATGAAAGTATAAAAAGTATAAAAAAAAAATTAAGTTTTTTGTCTGTCTGTATGTTTGTTTCGGCTAATTTCCGAAACGGCTGGATCGATTTTAACAGGACTTTTAATGACGGATAGCTGATGTTATAAAGAGTAACTTAGACTACTAAGAATGGCTAGATTTTGCTAGCTTTTATCCAGGTGAAATGTGCATTTCCTACGGGAATTTAGGTTGCGCAGGTGAAGCCGCAGTGCGGTCGCTAGTCGAAAAAAAAATTAAAGAACATTAAAAATAAACCTTCACATTAAGCAATATTTATTTTAACACTAACATCACATAAAAGTATACAAAAAAAAAGTATAAAAAAAATAAGGGCTAAAATACGAAAAAGCAATGCCATATAAATTATTATAACTTCCCGACATATTCGATATTTAAACATTCTGAACTAGTCATTACCACGCATTTCTCCAACAGTAAAGCCATCGTACCGAAAGGTTAAATATGTACAAAAAGTAAACATGCATAAAAAGTAGAAACAATCGAGACCTTTCCTTAATTTTTTTTATCATGATTTTACCACTCCAGTAATGGATACTATAAAAAGTGGTATTTTAAAGTTAGTACTATCGGTCGAAACTCTAATAGTATACTAGAGTTATGACCTTTTTTAAGTTACAATGTCATATAACTTCGCATTATCCGAATTAAAAAAAAAAACAAAAACTCATAAAAATATAATTTACTATATATTTGAAATGAAATACGTATATATATGTAAGAAAAGCGAATCCGGAAAAATACTTCCTGGGAAAACAAAACGATAGCCTAGTTCCATTTAGTCTAGAATTCAAACGCGTACGTTCTGCTAAGCATAAGCTAGGCATAGGCTAATCGTTTTATCACAGTAATTGTGTGTATACTTAACACAGTTAAATTGTTATAAGATAAACAAGTTGTTAGCTTCTTAGTCGGTTATCGAATACGAAATAAAATTGCGACCTTTGCCACTTCCAATTACATTTATCAGTTTATTGATGCAAGAGGGTAGTTAGTATTATCATAGCAACAGCGTTGTCAGTTTAGATGTGGGACGATGATTTGTAAAGTGAAATTGCTTCAGTTCCTAACAATAATATTATTTTTTGAGTGTACTAAACATGTTCATGGTATGAACACTTTATTAATCTTAAATATATTATAAACGGAATCATAATTCAAATGAAAAAAGTAAAAATGTTTTGTAAAGCTTTCAGAGTGTTCGGTTATAATGGTGTGGAAACAATTTTGGCCCTCGAAAATGAGTTTATTCCGATACAGTGCAAAACGGACTCGCCGATATCTTACTGTGGCTTCCTTCATCCTAGTGGAATGAGATATTCGTAAGTATTTTATCTAACTGCACGACGTTAACATTATATAAGTTAGGTTTATTTTATTGTACGTTTGCTTTTTATTACACTTACACAAAGATTAAATATATTGCATGTTTTCGTTTTTTATTGGAATTTTAAATACTCTTAGTATAAATACTTTTGTATTGATTAGCCATATAGTTAGAGAAATTTACATTTTGTATAATGAAGCGTCATTTCTATAGTGAATGTTTTGTTGGAGTCAACTTAGGAGATTAACATCGATGGGGTTTTGCGTGTAGAATATATTTAAAATAACAAGAATAATGAAACAAATTAGTCTTGCAGTACCATTTCTTAAACATTAATTTGGTATTTAAGCCTATGATATATTTTGCAAGGGTAAAGATATTTGAAGACAAATCAAAGTCATAAAAAATGTTCATCAACTCAAAAATCTTCAACTACGTTAAGAATTTTATATTAACGTTGGTCAGCGTTGCTCAAATTGTTTTTACTCATAATAGCTAGATAAATAACAATTTATATTCAGCTTTTGCTGCACGAATAGCTTAGTTCATTAATTAATTAATGAAACGAGATTTCTCGTAATGTAAATTTTGTTCCATTCGAAGAAATTAACTATTTTCACGGGTTCGCTATTTCGATGAAGCTTCACAGAGTTTAGTAAAAGATTTGATAATTATACTATTATCCCCTTATATGTTACATGTTATTTCGACTCAATTTAAAAATACAAAGACTGTAAGAATATTAAGGTCCATGACTAATATACGACGCCTCAGTTAAAGGTTTGTAAACAGGACTTTTTTTAAGAAAATATCTGAAGGAGCTCTTCGTGCATCTGATGGTAAGCAACTGTTTTCCAAAACAGCACAACGCTCTGCAATATTTTGACATGGTCATTCAATGGTAGCAGATGGTATATCTCTGAGTCGATGGCCTAGGCAGCAGGTTTATCTAGGGTATGAAGGATGGGAAAAGAAAGAATTGTGGTATGGAAACAGCAATGTAATTAATTAATAAATTATTCTTTAGAGTTTCGATGCTCCAGAATAATTTCTCAAGCAACTCGAGTAGAATTAGGATTTTGGTTGTTTTGCATTTGGATATTTTTTTTGTATCTCTAAGTGGGGAGTCTGGCGGCGTTGGCGACGCCTTTGGCTGGTAACTAGTTTAGGTAATTGACTAGGAAGGCGTTGCCCTTCTAACCGGAAACATTTATTTGTTGACATTATTGCTTGGCGGTGAAATATCATGTTGAAAAGTACTATAACTGATAAAAGATTACATTGTAATTTATACCATACCGAATTCGTTCTAGATTCACTGAAGTGGCAGTAAACAATGGAGACTGTGTCGTAAAGATTAACGCGACGAAAGCTGATGTAGGCGAATGGAAGTGCCACATAGGAATGAAGTCGAAACGGGTGGAGATAATGAAGAGAATCAACTTAAGGGTTGTCGACCATGTGGCTGCGGTGAAACCAAACGTGACCGTAGTTCACGGGAACACCGTAACTTTGGAGTGTGTGACTACTAAGGGATTGGTTCCAATAAGCTACTGCCGTTTTGAGCCGCCCACTGGAAGTCCTTTTAGCATCGATTCAACTGTCAATGCTTCTCAGTAAGTGCCGTCTGCATTTTCTCTCAGTATATATTGTTTTTTTTATTAGCCTTGTGTAAAGGCTCTAAACCATTTTTTAAGCAGATTAAAAAACTATTAATAGAAAATTTTACTATTCTTTTCATAAATATTTTAACGAAAACTGCAGTTCAATGAATCCGTCCGCTACTCCCCATGTTGCTAAACCCTTATATGGTTCACATGGTGTGTAGGTGTTCATAATTTATAACTATAATGAATTCGTTCTAATGTATAATATTATGAAATATATGAAATGCAATAAAATATTGAATTGTATTAAAAAATAATTCACTGACTTTCCGCAAATAAATCCTCGCTGCCTGCATTCGTTTACCTCTTTTAAATTATTAATTTAAATTTTATGGTGTACATGTCAAATCATGGAGCCGTGGTAGCTCAGTGTCCGGGCGCTCGCTCTTAATTCAATATACTCGAGCAACCTGAGTTCAAATCCCGGTGCCGGCACCAATGAATTTGTTAATTTGAAATTAAAACATTTTAAGTGCTAATTTGCCACGTGCTCAACGGTGAAGGAAAACATCGTGAGGAAACCGGCATATTTAAGAAACCATTTAAAAAAAAATCTTAAAATATGTGAAGTCCGCCAACACGTAAGTGGGCCAGCGTACAGAGGAGGCCTATGGTCAGCAGTGAGACATAAAAATATACAGGCTGTTACTTTACTTTACACGTAGTCTATTATATTAAAAAATGCGAGTTAATTTTTAAAGGCTTAATTATAATAATTTATATGATACTTAGTTTAAAAATTAATTTAAAAAATCTAATGCATTAACATGGAAACAGGATCACTTTAATACGGGAAACATAACCACAAAAAAAATCTCACAAGCAATGTGACCGTTTGAAAAAAGGTTTCTTTATTCAATACGAGTAAACATCGTTTATGAGAAAATAACCAAGATTAGAAACAGGATAAAAACTGTAACTACTTAGGAACATGTTAGTTTACCTAAACATGGACTTGTTACTTGTTATTTAAGAAAAAAAAACGCAAGTTGATAACTAACAAGAAACTATAAGCGAAGGTAATGCAGATGAAAATGCCGAGTGACAAAAAAAGTCAATATCTTAAACAAGACATTTATTTGGAAATAAAATGTGAACTAGTTTTCTCAATAAATAAACATACTTGCACCAAATCTCAGGAAACACCTACACTGCCGTACACATGTACATATATTTTTTATGTAATCTAGCTCGTATTTCTAAAATGAACTTTAATACTTGCACAGTAAAGCTTAGATATCAACGATAAACAAATGGAATGAACTCTTTTGGCAGCTGTATCTATGGCAACACATGCCCAAATCAGACAAGTTTTCGGGGTTGATAGACAGCGCTCAAATTGAATCGTCAATGGCATATTAATTAATGCATCTTCTTGAAAACATTAATACGTGGAATATAACTAATAATAAGTTTTCAAGACATCAAAAGAACTTTTCCAACTTGGTAGGATATTGAATAGTAAGAATAAAACATTAGTAAACCGGTTTTTTTAGTATAAATGTCATACCTCTAAATTTGCATAGTAAATGGTACTAAAACAGAATCATTTTAAACGTTCTAGTCTAATAAATTTTGGTAAGGCGGGATTCGAGCCGATGAGTAACGTGTTGTGATGCCTATGTTTGCCGTATGACACTACGTTCTATAAAACTGAAACGTCTATTTTTTGATAAATTTTCTCTTAAATTTTCTTTCTATTTTGTGTAGTCATCATCACTACTAGTTGTATTAATGTAGTAACAAACTTTAATAAATAAATATTTTTTGATTATTTTGCACTTTTATTATAGAAAACTTTGAAATCGGAATGTAAACTAGGTGGTGACATTTTTCGGTGGCCCCATAATATGTTTATAATTCAATGACCTGTTACATTATCATGGTCATCATACTTTTACGTAACAGACAGTTCGGCTCCGAATCTAGTCCAATATTTTCTGTTACTATCATGGAAACGTTTTACATGACAGTCGTTTCTAAGCGTGTACATTTTGTAACTCGAAATCTTCCGATGATTCTTCACCATAGTCAGTTTGTTAATATTATTAATTCAAAAGTATATTTCATGTCATTTACCCATTTCACGTAGCAACAGAGAAAAGGACTGACAAGATTTTTTGCTATATATTACTATGAGCCAGATATAGACTACATTTGCCCCGGGAAAATGCACGGTTCCTTTGGAACAGATTATATAAGATATTTGTCCATATGTACTTCGATTAGGATTATCATCTTTTTTATAAAATTGTGCACCAAAGTCCTTAAGTTGAACCTTTGGACGTTGTTTTGAGCTAATCTCAGCCATTGAACTTAAAATCTAACGACGAATATTTAACGGTATGAAATATAAATAAAAAAGTGGTGAGTGGAACTCGGAACACGATTCCTTATCGGTTAGAATTAACAGGTTGCCAAAAGATACTCCAAAACTACTTGTTTCTTCACTCAAGGCGAAAATCAATTTTTTATCTGCATTTTGAGGCTTATTGGCCTCAAGAATTAATTTCAATGTTACAAGTCACGTTGTTACAAGCTAAATTAAATCAAAATATCTATAGCCTTTCTTTTGAAAAATTAAATTGACTTCCAAAAATGATATGCCGTGATTCATGTGTATTCCTTTTTATTTCAGCCTAAGTCACTAAAAAGATGCATGTCGTAATGTGACGTCGTATTCATTTAAAATACATAGTTCAATTTTGAGATAATTTTTTATAACAATCGTATTTTTGTATCTATTATATTCATTACTAAGAAAATTACGAAGAGCGAAGGTTTTCACAAATTTGATATCACAACTTGACCTGTGTTCAGAAAGAAAAATTTGTGAAACAGACTTATGAACTTAATCTCATTTAACTATAAACATCTTGTAAGGTATTATGGGGCCACAGTACTATTCTAACTACGTACCACTTTACTATTAGTGCAGTCAGTGAAATAGAATAATATATCGGTGCATCAATAAACACCAATGGAGTAATAATGGGTTGTCATTATAATGATGGAGATGATTTGTTTGAGTTTAAATAGGCAGAGGCATGCAATTATACTCAGTGCATGCGAGATAAAAGGCCAATACTATAAACACTAGTGTCAGACTTAGACACGCCACCTGTAAGCGGTCACATAGACAAATAAATTTTCAGGCTCAAAACCTAATAAGCAAAGCTATGCGATGCTTATCACTGTGTGAGCTAGTCGATTCGAGTGGTTTTATTTTTCTTTTCGGAAATAAAGTGGTGTTCAACAACACACTTGCCCCTAAGAGTACAGCTCCACGCAGAACTTGCTTGGCTCTGTGTTGTGATCCTCATCCATAAATATAACCTACTCTATCTGGCGCGGTAATATTGCCCCATTATTCCAACCGAAGCAGTAGTACTTGCACACTACTACTGGGCGGTAGAAATGAAGTAGCTTTACCCCAGACGGACTGCATAATTGATCGACCACTTAAGGATAATTTGGGGCTATACATCGAAGGCTGTACAGGTTAAATTGAACTCCAAATATGTGATGGAGCAGCTGCAGCACATGCATTTTTAGCCTTACTACACATGCATAGTAATAATAATAAAGGCGCGAAGAGCATTTACACTTTTACGCAACAGAAATTGTCAGCGTGCGACAAAAGCACTAAATTGTGTGTATACATTAAAGAAGAACTTAAAAGTAAAAACTTCTTTTAATTATAATATATGACATTTTTTTTACTTTTTCATAATACCTGCAACTTTATCTTTATCTGCCCATGATACAGTATGGAATAAGTCAGTATCTTTCAAACTAGGCGTCACTTGTCCACTACTGACT
>DWGO01000312.1:0-13072 GCA_018247635.1 Eurytides dolicaon deicoon
TGCTACATAAATGCTTTTAAGTAAAAAAACGCTATAAAATTTAATTTAAATATGTTTTTAAACAAAAAAGAAACGGTAATAGTTGAGCTTAATAAAAAAACGTATATTTTAGTAAAAAAAAATATCCTAAAAGATAATGCTAAATGAATTTTTCCGAAAATATATCGCAATTGAATTTCTACTATTGGGCGCGCGTAATCACAATTTTACTGTGACAGAAACACAAAACTTTGGTTATCTCGTACCACTGCCTCATCAAAAAATCTGTCTTTTCATACCCGCAGATTCGAAAGAGCCTGTTATTTTCGATACAATAACGAATAACGATACCGCAATGCTATAAAACCGCTTTTGTTATTTGGTACATCACTAAATGGCCCCCTTTACATTGAGTTTGTTAGTGAGAGTCCGTTTATTGTTTCAACACGGCCGAAATGGATTATTTACGTCCGTATTACATTAGGGATGTGCTGTTGCTTGTTTACACGGTGGAAGCACAATCGGACCGCTTAATGGGTTCTTGGCAATATTTTAAGCTGCTTACGTTCCGATATGATTGCTTCTTGATAGCGTGCTAATTGGCGAGCTGTTCGAGCCTCATTGATATAGTCAATATATATTGTTTGTATTCCTTTATGATGTAATATTTTGCAGAAAGTGAGGTTGGATTATATCAACACTACACGGAAATGTAAATATGATATAAAATACAAAGCAGATTTAATATAAACAATTTGCTACGAGAATTTTATTTTGCTTAATGTTTGAAGCAGTTAAAAGACTTACTTTTGATAGTATCTGTCGATTGGCTACGATATTTTGTTCTCATTTAAATGGCTTTGAAAATCTTAATACAATTAAATATTAATAGATTTGCCCGCAACTTCGGTCGCATAGAGTTTGATTTTGGATAATTTTGTCCTATTTTTGAAACGAAGATTCGAGATAAAAACACAATCTATGTAAACGTTGCAGGAGCAGAGAAAAAGAAAAACAAAAAGTAGTAGGACTCTTTTGCAGAGTCTGGCTGGGGCGGTAGACGGTAAAGATAGACCATCTTTTACGACGACGAGGTGACGAGGTGACCAAGCACGCTTTGTGTGGTACTGAGGTGTTAAGGGCGGCGTGGCGTTATCAGGCGCACGACTTGCTCGTCTCATCAACTTACCTCGAAAAAAATCGATTGTTGGAAAAGTTAGAGGCATGTGAGCTGATAATTAAAAGTCATATTGCCTTTTCCCAGGTGAAAGTGATGCTCCGGGTGGGCGCATCAGGCGAGGGTCCATTCACCAGCGGCACGCAGACCTTCTCATTGGACAAGCGCAAGAAGCAGGTGACATTGTGCGAGACAGCATCAGCTGCGGCTGCCGCTCCTGAAGACCGAAAAGTGGGTGTCGCCGCACCTAAGATGTTCGCCTTCGACGCCATATTCTCCCAGGATGACTCGCAGGTGAGTCTACAGTGTTTCATTATTCGTCTATGTGGCGGTATATCAAAAAACCTAATTAGGCGACTGGACAGAGGAGACTACGGCGGCCATAGTATCTTATCTAAAAACGTCTGGTGCAGAAAGCAAGGGGCGGTCCCTTGCTTCCTAGGAAAATCGTTATGGAAGAATCGAGTCTATAGTAAATGTTGCTAAAACAAAACGAATGATTATAATAAAAAATAATGATAAAAAGTAATAGGAATAAAATATAATAAGTAATAACATAATAAGTGGTAGGAGAGACTCTTGGAGAGTACGTCTAGCGTAGCATTGCATTGCCTTGCATTGACATATATTCTACCATCAAATAGTAATTTGGTGTAAGCCAAGCAGTAAATACTGTGTCCCGTTTGGAACGGTTAGAATAAAAGTAACTTCCTTCAATCACGAAGGACCTGTTAACGCACAAATATACATTTGGGTACTATAATATAATTGTAGATTATTTGTAGATCAGCTGCTGTAGCCGTAACTTCGTCATTAGGACAATAAAGTGAAAATAGCATTTAGGATTATACACTACACATCTGTCTTTTCTGTGCAGAAGGTATAACAGCGGCCATATTTAGTTTCGAGTTAACGAAGGAACACGTCAGAAATACCATGCAAATATGTTTTCTTGCCTTTTGTGAGGAATCCCCCAACTGCTGCTGCAGAAGCTTATGTTTGTGATCTAGATTCGTCTTATTTGAACTTAATTCGGTATATCAAAGCGGATGTAATTGCTTTGTTCTATTTGTAACTCTACTGCTTACGTTTGAGCGTATGGGGGAGCGAGCGTATTTAATTATGTCAGACCACTTACTTTACGCAAGAGTAATAGTGCAATTTGAACTACTGTTAAGAATAAAGTAAAATGTAAACTTTATGCGAAACTATTTTTATAGATTTTACTTTGAAATTTAATCTTTAAATTCTAATACGTTAATCGGCATCTAACCTTTTGAGATATAATGTTGGTTTACTTTCAAAAATATATTATTAAGTACAAAACATTTGAACAACTATACTTTTCAACCTCTTAAAAATCCTTAACCACAAATAGTAACTGAAAATAAAAAATAATGCGCAGATTTACTTCATCATTTATTTTATTTCATGTCGAAATTACGTGTGGTGCCATTAGGAATATTTTGTTCGTAGTTAATTAAACAATTTTAACCGTAATTATTAAGACAGTAAATAAGAATAGTGAAGGAATAGAAGAAACCAAGAACTTATTATTTCTTTATATATTTAGAATACATTATAATAGTACTTAAAATAATAAATCGCAAATTGAAATGAATATAATACTTATCTTTTTTCATTAAAATGATTTTTTCCTTTCCTCAAATATCTTATATCATGTATATATGCATCACAATAATAATTTTATCATTCGAAGAAAGAGTTACTGTATATAACAATTATAATTCTTTAAACAATACCGATAAATATTTATTAAAGTGATAGTCCGAACTTGACAAGTTTTCATAAACCAAAGCGCACATGTGGTTGCATCTCGACATCGGAAAATGCAGGTGTGAAAATTTGTCGAGTGCTTTTCGAATTTTCCCTTTAAATCGTCGAGACGCCGTGAATGCGTCGTTCGAAAATCTGCAACCGTTTACTAAATACCGCATACTTTGTAGGACCTATCCGATATTCCGAAATGCTTCACGTAGCGAAATAACCTTGTATCGAAACCCTATATACTCACGTTATGTGCACGATACGGTATCGATTACGAAATAGCCGATAAAATAGCTGCACGTAATACTTTTGCTGGCAAATTCGGAATTTTTATTAAAGAATCGAAGTCGTATTCATATTATTACTAAATAATAAGTATTACAGATCAACAAAATCTAAGAGTCGCTATAAGATGTATTGAAAAGGAATGTTTCAGTTTGAAATAAATCTAACAACACCTTACAACATACATTTTCCACTTAATTTTAAAGCATTTCCTGGAGTAGACTGGAGAGACTTATAGATTTAAGGTCAATAACAGTGAGGTTCGCATGCGACATCAATCTCGTAATAAATCCTTTACAATAAAAAAAAGAATCATAAAGATCATTTGACAAAAGGCGTGAATGTTGACTGAAAGATGAAAATCAGATGAGTGGAAGACTTGCTTCAGAAGACAGTATTGCGTATTGCTCCACGGTAGAACAGTCAATACAGTGGTACCCCTCACAACGGACTCTGATAAAGAGTCCTACCACTTGATATTATATGAATCGACTGCTACTGTAGTACTGTACTTACCATTATAAAAAGATCTTTCCATGCAGTGACATTGCATGTACAAACGATTTAAGCGTACCAACCGATTTGCAACGTATTTCGTATTTGTAATGATGCTGTGACTATTTTTAGAGAGTTAAAGTTAATGAACTCAATAACACTACCTAATTGAGTGTTAAAAGTGCTCGTACATTAATAAATAACGTAATAAAACTGAACCAGTTTAATACCGTGCACACATAGTTTCTAATGTGGCCATTATTAGCTTCATAAACACATTATGGTCGATACGGTCTGGCAATTACATTCGTTTTGTTGCACTGGTATGAAACGTTGCGTGGAAACGAACGGAAAACTAATTTGAATTAAGTACAGAGGTAATTGCGATGCCTACTACAAATTAAGCTTGGTAAGTGGCTAACGGGAAGCGGGTGCACGGATAAAGGGATTACTCGATATTAATGGGATTGTATGGCGGACACGGCGCCCTGTGTCATACCAGCCACGAATTAGCGACGGCTAGACTCTCAGTATATTACCAAGTGGTAATGCAACTACATCCGTACTAATTCCGTATTAACAATTGTAAATATTAAATCATGTTTGTCAGATTGTTCACTTGAATTTGTATCTGTATCTGTATATAATGAAGTAGTTGCTTTTAGCCTATGCGCTATATAAAGCTACATCGGATCACCGAACCGGTAGAAATGCTAAGTTTCCACGAGTTGGATAAAGTGGAAAGAAAGAATAAGGAAAGCTGACCCCACCACCTTGTGGTATTAATAGCTAGGAAGAGAGAGAAAAGCAAGAAACAAACTTCTTGTATTTGAGCATATTTCTTTTGGTGTATATATAGTGCTAGAAGTTAGACACAACTAGAAAGCGTTGTGAGAGGGTAGTTGGACGAAGTAACGCCTGGTCTGTCGAACTTCGCGGACGACTGTTGTCGGCGAGGTTCTGGCCTGAGTCCTGTGACTGAGACTAGTGAGAAAGATTAAACGCAGATTTATTACAATTGGACTATTGTTTGGTGTGTTAAGTCAGTATTATATTATTTAGGAGATAAGTGGAGGAACTCTTTTGCGGAGTCCTTCTGGGGTGGTTCTATATACATATTTGGTTCAGAAACTGTCTCGCTTTTATGTTCTGAAGAATACAATTTATATGTAAATATCGTATTCCTTGTATCCACAAATTAGCGTTCAGGTTATGAGCTACTTGCTAGAAGGAAAAGGAAAATGTTATAACTAGCTAGTAATAATATTTTCCTTTGACTTCTCTATATGAAAGCCTAACCTTTCGTAAATGGAATTCTATCTTCTGCTAAATATCAATTTCAGAAATTATTACCCATATGGAATCTCGACTGAAAGAAATAATTTTTCGTTTTCGGAAATCGTACATGTTAAACTGAATACAACATCAATTCATAATATTTGAACAGAAATGATTTGAACGATACATATATATAGGTACGTGTGGTGCTTAAATAAATTAATTGTTATAACAATAATTTCATTTGTCGTATACAAATAGTTTGAAAATAAAATTAAATGAAATAGTAGAAGGCGCTTTTTAAGAATCGTACTTAGTAAATTATTCAAAAGAAAATATTAAATTATTCTTAATTCACTCAAATAATTTTCATATAACTAATCGATAATAGAAATAAATCATTTTAATTGAATTACAAATAAAATACAAAACAAATGAGCTAATAAAGGCAACTGTTTAAGATGGCAACACTTCCTAACAATTGACAAATTTTAGTCGACAGAAAATAATTTTAAATCACATATCCAGCCACTCGCTTTATTTATGAATGTTCTCGAATAATGTTCTTTAAAATAATTCTCCCATATATAGAGATCAAAGGTCAATTTAACATCTAAGATGCTTTTTAATTAAACGACCAGTAATACGGTAATACCATAACAGAATCTCGGCACATCGGTACAGTAGCATAATTTAATTTAGCCACAACAACGGATGTCGGTCGACGATCTTCCGAGGCTTCCGCTTCCGCTTTTAGCAAGGCATCTTGTATAAATTGGATTTCGCATTCTTGTTTATATTACAAAGGATTTCAAATTATCACGTAATTAAACACGTATAGACCCATAGTTGATGTTGCCCAGATATTGCTCATATGACAATAAAAATATGAACTATAGCGATGCTAGTTGAAGATGTCTGCAATTACCAATCCAACCATTCTATTAGATTTAACGAAACCTATGTCCTTGCAAAAGAATATATATACATTCCTAGGAAGATTTGTGAGGTTATTGAAATATATATGTACCGATGAGTTAGAGTTTTTTAGGAGACATGGTGACGAGACGAGCAAGTTGTGCGCCTGATGGTAAACGTCACACCTGCCCATAACAACACAGCAACACACAGAGCGTGCTTGGCTCTGTACTACTCTCGTTACCCAGATATATAAGATGGTCTTTCTCTTTGCCCGATAATTTCGCTGGCATCATTGAACTTCAAGCCGGAGCACTACAGTGCATCCACGCTACTGCTTGGCGGCAGAATATCTAGCAATGCAGTGGTACCGCTCCAGTCGGACTCTGCAAGAGTCCTACCACTTACGACCTTGTAAATTCTAAATTAATTTCCGCATGCATAACGTCAGTAGGTAATAAGCAGTCATTATGAAGGAAAATAATATTTTTTTCCTCCTTATCCTTTACTAGAATAAACCTAATATGAAAGATACATTTCATATCTTAAGAAACTCAAGATATATTAGTAAAGAACATTAACATGGAATTGCAAAAGACTTGCGGCGAGACTTAAAATGTTTATAAACAGATATTTTAAATTAGGATAGGAAATAAATATTCTACTTTCCATATAAAACATATTCAATATTCTGTATACACAACAAATGTTTTCTTTTTTATAAATTCGTTGAAATTAGTAACACCATTTTCGTTTCCTGCAGAATTGAAAAACGTAAGAGAATATTTTATTTTCATAATTTATGTGAAAATAATAACTGTATAAATATAATGAAAATAACTTTTAGAATAAATTCAATAATTTAGAATATGTGGCGCTTCGTATTCTTATTAAATATTATATCACTCTACAATATGTGAAAATCGGGTACGAATTTTTACGAATATATAGTACTAAATTTATGTCCATTCAATTGGACCTTTTGAAACTATTATAAATGATGAAGAGGGGAATGAAAACAAACAAAGCGATGCAAGCGTAATAGAATTAAATAATAGTTGAATGGACGCTTTATGAAATCGCTGACCCGATTAAACTTTAAGCCTTAAATTTACAAGCTCTATAGTAGCGTCAAGCATTCGCATATTTGACGCAACTAAATATAATTTCTATGAGAGAGACATATTTTAAACATTTATACATACATTATATCATGATATAAATGTACGGCGAAGGGCTTATGACATTAACGAAGAACGAGTAAACACTATAAACGAAGTTTCAACCCCTTATAAAATCAACTTTGACGGATTAAATAAAATAATTGGAACGGACGATACTAATTCTACGGCTGAATTAGTACAAACTTAAAACGTTTGTCATCATCATCATCTTTCTTCCCTCGTCCCACTTATATGGACTCGGTACGATGCGTACTTCTATTATAGTCTATACTGTAAAAATTTTGGCTGGAGTTTCTTATGGTCCGCTGCCAACCCTGCTCAGTTTCTGTAGTAACGACTACTCCAAGGCACTTCTTCGACCATCATGGAATTACAATGGACCGTCGAATGGAGCAGGCAATCGGGTGATCAGCCTCTAGTGCCTTTTTTTGTTTGACTGTGGAAATTGCTAACGCATACGTCACGGGAATGAGCGTGCCGGAGCATTAAGCTCGCTTTACTACTCGGCCCCCTTTAAAGCGGCCCCCCGAGTCCAAAGACCAGAAGCCCGAGTAGCTGGAAGCTGGAGGCTACTAAGCCTGTGTCCAAAAGTGACAAGCCTCCCAGCCCCCAGCGGCGGGTCTGGTCTTGCGCGCCACCGTTTGCCTAACGTTTCGACCATGGAGAATACCGACACTCCTTTTCACCCACGAATACCTTCGCTGCGAAGGACAGTCCATGAATCCCGTCCCCAGAGCCCCCTCGCATCAAGGCATATCCAATGTGGGCTCGAGGAGCGGACCCGGACCGCCCCCTCTGGTCAACCCTTCACCACTGGCCGGCCATTTTTGGATCCTTCTTGCCAAGCCGGGAATATGTCGGAGAGGGAACCCATAATGCCATAACTCAACTAAGAAACAACAACTGAAAGTCAATTTGATTTGTAAAGGTTCGACCTATGTCACTAGGCCACGAAGGCCTCAACAGTGGCTTAAAACGTTAATATCATAACAATATTGGGCTATTTTTGAGAAATTGGCAAAGTAAAAAAGCTTGATAAATGGGTGCCACACGAACTGAACGATTGCCAGCACGATATACGCGTATAGGTATGCCTTGCATTACATAACAAACAGAAACGAAGGAATTTTGAACCGTATTGGCACTTACCATTAAAAATGTTTTTTTATTACTATCGGAAGTGCTCATTATTTCGGTTAGACCCTGGTTTAGCATTTAGCTAATGCTCCAAATGAAAAAATATTTGTTAGAAAGATTTGGTCACTGTTTTGTTGCCTGGTGTAATTTATTACAGTTTCTTACTGTATGGCACAAACATTATTGCAGACATGTACTGTAAGAAATCGAACACAGTAATGGAGAATCTCGCAAATCTCCGGCAGTCTTTTGTCAATCGCTCGCATTCGCGGGGTATATAACGTAACGGTACGTTAAGTGTACATTTTACCTTTTAAAAGGTTTTTGTTTATAAAGAATTTTTATGGTCATGGTCATGGTCGGATGATCTCAGGAATATTTGTGCTTCCCTTGTGCTCACGGAGATATATTGATAGTATGGATGCTAACGACTCACTTTTTGTTTACACAAATCTAAAAAGTGAAAAGCTAATATTATTTATGTGTTCATAATAAATACCACATAGAACATGCTAGGCTCTGCGCTGCGCTCGTCGCCCAGAGATATAATATGGCCTATCTCTTTACATAGTAAAGAGATAGGCATCAGGCCCTTCAAACCGCAACACAGTAGCACTTATACACTTTTGATGAGATTTCAAAAATCAAAATTTGTTACGTTTTATAATGCCTAGTCTCCACGATGTGAAAACAAATAACATTGTAACAAAATTCATAACACATATAGCGAAATATATTGAAATGTTCTGAATATGGAGAATGTCATTATGTAAGAAATGAATTCTAACGTTCATATCGCTCAGGAAATTATTATATAAACTAATCTCGTTTAAATTAGGTATTAACGACATGGAAATACCAGCCTGTTATATCAAAATACATTGAACTTTATAATTCCGTGTAATGATTTATACGTCACCCTTTTCCTTTAGTCCGAACTTCGAAACAGCTGAACTTATTTTGATCACACTATCCATAGTTCTTTTTCCCCCATGGCTGATGCATGATGAATTGACGTTTTAAAATATTAAGACATTTTTAATCCTTTTTCAAGAAATTTTATACATAAACGAAGCTGTCACTTTTGTTACGTAAATTAGCATACATTCAATACTCCGTAGTAAAAGAATTGCTCTTTAAAAAATTATAATTGAAGCCTATATACGCTACTGAGTAAATGGGGATGGCAAATATATTTGAATTTCAAGGTTCGACGACAATAAATAATATGAGACCAACATTTCATAGGGTTTATAACAATAAAGAGTATTTACTAAAACCTTTTGATTGTATTGTTAAATTGGCCACCTTATTTTTGAAGTTGGTTAAAATACGTAACAGATGCAATAGTTTGGAAATTTCTCAATTGCCTATACATATGTATGTACATACCTACTAACTGTAACTGCATCTACTTAAACAATAGGTAAACAGGGTTCTAAAGGGAAAAAAGGTTTGACCCTTTACAGTGTCGTGCCTTACAGCTTCTGAGTGTCTATTCTGCCGCTAAGCATTACTATGTTTCGGTTTGAATAGCCAGTGTAGTTACTGGGCAAAGAGACAAACCATTTTATATCTCTGGGTGATGAGCTCAGCACAGAGCCAAGCACGCTCTGTGTGCTACTGTATTGTTATAGGCAGGCATGAAACTTACCAGGCGCTCAGACTTGCTCGGCTCGTAATCACGTAAAAAATAAAAAAGTGTAGCTACAGGGCAGGATGTAATAAAAATCTAAGCTCAATCCTACCTAAATTAGAAAAGTTAGAGCAATAACGGAGCTTCCTTTATTATTTATTAGCCAACCCTCGCAGTCATTTTCACTTTTACTTCTCGCTATTATGTATTTCTGAATGTGCTTATAATAGTATTTTGGTATAAATACTCTTATATAGTATCCAAGTTGATTATCTATTAAAAGTTACAAACCATTGTATGAGCGTTGTTTCTTTTAATTCAAACGATTTTCACCCACTCTTAAGCATATATGTACAATTAATATAAAAATTATATTATTCCTCAATATTTATTAAATGTTTATGAGTACGTCGGACAGCATACAGCTTCTGTAGCATCAACTTGCCTATTCTTTCTGCTGTTAATATTCCATACAGAAATAAAAATAAATATTTTACTATGTGTTTTTTTTTTTTAGGAAATTATACGTGTAGATTAGAAAGCCTTGGGGCAGATGGTAAACGATCCACTTATTCATAGCAATATACGGTATTTGTTCTGCACCAGCTTAAAAGTTCGCTTTCCGCAGCATTTGTCATGTAGAGACATTTTTTTAGGATATAAAATTATGACACGAACAAGTCGTGCGCTTGATAGTAAGCGACATAACAACACGGTGTCAAACAAAACCTACTTGGCCATGCGCTGTGCTCATCACCCTGAAATTGAAGATGTTATATCCCAATGCAATAATTACGCTGGCATCATTGCCCTTCAAACTGGAACACAGCAAGGCTTACGCGCTATTATTTGGCGGTTGAAAACCACCCGAGATGGACTCTGCATACTTTTATGCAGAGTCCATTTGAAGTAGTTGTCCTCATACAGGATTGAAGTAGTCCTCATACAGGATCCATCTGGGGTCAGAAGGCACCTGGGAGTCCTCTTAAAAGATATATGTATAATGGTTTATCTTTATCCCAGTAATTACACTTGCTTTAGCCTTCTTCAAACCAAAACACAGTAGTGCTTGCACCCTACTACTTTGCGGTAGAATAACTAGCAATGAAGTGATATCCTTAAGCCGAATCTAAAGTGGACCCAAAAACTTTTAGTACTCAAGAGTTTTCCGTTTATATATTTCGTGACGAGCGCAGCACATATCCAAACACGCTCTGTGTGGTACTGTGTTATGAGCAGGCGCGACACTCACCATCAGGTGCATGATTTGTTCGTCTCGTCACTTTATTTCGTAAAAAAAACACATGTTTGGTGTTTTGAGTTCAAATAGTCAATGGTTCAAATCCTTGCTAAGTTATGTCTAAACAGATTAACAGACATTACATTTGGATGGTTTTAGTATTTTTTTTTAATTTTTGATTTTAGGATGGCCATTTTTGAATTACATTGATAAAGCTGTTTTCTTTTGTTGTAGTGTTCCGGATCTAATAGTATATATCATCCTCGTGGAAACTGGCTCGGGATGATGCCAGGCGAGCGTATCATCAATATAAGCGCCGCAGGGATCCGTGTATCTGTGCTTACTGACACTGGCAGAATAGCCACTTTCCTTGACGAATCCATTGGTAAGTAGAATTAATGTTAATGTAACTGTATACTTAAAATGCGTCGACTTTAAAGTAAGGAAAAAAGACTACACTTTATTTAACCTTAGCGACAAATTAAGAATTATTGTTTCTTTTAGCTCATGCGCCTGGCGCACCGCGTCTGGAGCATCAGTTGCAGACGTTTTCCGAGTTTGGAAATGAAAAGGCCATTTCGTTGCACTCTTGCTCACTGTATACCGTAGCGAGACTCGAATCAGGAGCCCTTTATTGGTGGTATGTTTAAAACATTATATTTTTATTCTCTTTTTAATGCAAACATGGTTTAATTGTACAAATTAGTTTTAGTATGCGATATATAGAATAATAAACGAATATTTTATAGGGGTGTCCTTCCATTGGGCCAGCGTGCTAGGTTGTGGGAAAAGCATCGTGCACGCTCCCGCAAGCAACAGCGCGGGCATTCGTCCACGGCCCCACAAGATCTGCAGACTGGCCAAAGTGTCACAATGAAAAATGCACCCATGTACCAGCCCGGAGCTATCGGTGTGTACTTTTATGCTTTGAAGATAATTGACAATAATGTCCACCAATAACATTGCAAATGTATGTGTGGATATTTTAGTCAATTAAATATATGGTTCTTCTAATTAATTATATTTATAGGTTTCAATATGTCATCGGGAGTGCCAAAAGTAGGTGTGCTACAAAACGCCGCTTGGAATCTATCGGACATGTGCCGTTTCAAACTTTTGCCGCCACCTCAACTAGACCGTTCTGTATCTGACAAGGATAAGAGAGATATTCAGGTATTCACTACTAAGCAGTAAATTTCAATATGGACAAAGAATAATTAAACTTTAGACTAAATCTATTAACAATATTTTATTGAAAAAAAAATTATATGTAAGTAAAAATTTTACATGAAGAAATTTGTATATACATGATTATTGGATACTATTTCATTATGTTTTTATAGAATCAATCTCCTCTGACTGTTTCGTCTGTAAAGGCATCGTCTTCTGGTGGAAGTGGAAAGGACAATAATAAAGATAGTAATAAAGATATGGCTGATCGCCTGGACATGCCGCCGCCGCCCAGTCCTGCTTCATCTACTTGCAGTGACACAAGCACTTCACACAGTAAGTATTTACACCTATACATACATAAACGCCGGATCCTGGGTAGAGACGAAGTTTCAATCGTTGCCTTGCTTTCCGTTTTGTAAATTCTGGAAATTAGAAATTTTCGCATACGAAAAATATTTTTTTTGACGTGATAAAGTAACGAGACGAGCAGGTTGTACGCCTGATGGTAAGCGTCACGCCTGCACATAACAACACAGTACCACACAGAGCGTGTTTGGCTCTGTGTTGCTTTCGTCACCCAGAGATATTAGATGGTCTATCAGATAGACCATCTAATATCTCTCTAGAGATAGACTCTATCTCTTTGCTTTGTAATTGCACTGGCATTATTGCCCTTCAAACCGAAACGCAATAGTGCTTGCACACTACTGCTTGGCGGCAGAATATCTGGCAATGCAGTGGTACTTCCCCAGTCGGACACTGCAAGAGTCCTACCACTTAGA
>DWGO01000313.1:0-13068 GCA_018247635.1 Eurytides dolicaon deicoon
TGTCTGTGTATAACGAATGAATTCAGTAATCAGTCATCTCGTCTTAATTGTGAAAATACATGAAATTTTACCGAAAAATATTATTTTGTTGTTTAATGACTTTTAATTAGTTTCGAATTTCCACAAACTATATTAGCATAATGGTTATATTTAAATATACCAAATCAATCAAGCTACAAGGGGAGTCCAAAAAGATGAAAAATAAAACCGCCAATATCAATGTCATCACTTTATTTCAATGCTGAATTGAATATTTTTATTTCTATACAAACAATTTCAAAATTATATGTCCTTAAATGCTACTTATCGAATATTAAACGAAATGTATCAGTCGTGTTTTCCATCTAGACCGTTTGTTTCATTTGAACTCAACGATCACGCTAACGCTTGGCCACGTTTCGAACGACTGCTTTTTACGTACAGTCCGTTGAAACGTACAATATTTTTTTCTACGCAAAATCACTCATTAACACAAACGATATCTCACATTTATATTCACAACTATACATTTATAATAACAATTGCGAAAGTAAAAATGTATGTGATAATTAGTATAATATAATACCATTACTATAATGACAGTTGTCGAAAGAAGCTCTCTTAAAATTTGATGAGTGATTTAACGTAAGAAATATAAAATTTTCCATTTTGATCCACTTGGAACATTTGCACATTGACGTCGATATATAGTTTCCACATACAACGGAGCACACACCACCCCACATATACGCTAGTTTATTACATAAAAAAACACACTTAGGTACATCACTTTATCTTATATGTTAAAATTTATAGTTAATTATCCTTCAAGTTAGCAGATTTTTTAGTGCCCTCTATAAACCCTCAGTGTGGTCGAACACGCTGGCAATATTCTTTATCCGCAGCGCATAAACATCTTAACTGGCAACACCGTGGGATTATACGAAGTACATAGCATTAGTCCTAAGAATCCTTTCATGGCAGTGTAAACAACCCGTGGATCACCATTTTTTTTTCCAAGACACGCATAGAAAAATACAAAAATGGTCACCGACGAGTGCTAAGTACGAACAATTGATCATTTAAGAGCTATCAGTAAATACATCGAATTAGTTAAACGATAGACAATTTATTTTTATATATATTTATACATATTATGTTTATGTAATGACCATCTTTATTGGAATGTAGGAATAAGAGATATATTACACTCTTTAGTTTCTATTCTAGGCTTCGAATGTCGGACCGACTTTATAAAATATCGCCCCAATATAGACGCCTGTATGGCGTTATAGCTTTACGTTTGAAATGTTCTGAGATCTAAACACAGGGCGTGATAATTCAACTAAAGTTGTACATCAATCACTTAACAATATCATGTTTTAATCTAAATTACAGAGTAAACTTAACATAATAAGCTAAATACAAAAAAAAATAAGCATGGAAACATCTCGCTTGGAATCCGTAGTAAATTATAAAACAAACTAAGGAAGATTGACGAAAAATATTTTTTTTCTTCCTGCAATAAAAATATATGCGAACCTTAAATAGCCAAAGCGATAACATCTAAAAATGGTACAATGAATGTTTTCCGGCGATTACTTATGGTGAAAGAAATAATACAAAATACATTGTAACATAACTTATACGTAATTTGGATTTCGATACTCTTATATTAAACCAAATTCAATTTCCAATAACTAGACGATATTTAAAAATGAAATACACAAAAAGTAAGCTGTGTTATACTATTAAATATCTAAAATAAATAGTATTTATTAAAAAAAAAGATTACTATTAAATATTAAGTAAAAATGTTACGAATGAACACAGATATTAAAACGATATTTGTTCTCTATCGAAAGACACTTCAATATGGCGCTAAATAATTCGCATTCACTCCATTTGCATTTGTGGTTATTCTCAGTTTTTTAATATATTTCTTATAAATCTGTCGTGTACCGTCTGTAAAGAAATGAAATCTAAATTGATCAAATAGTCCATTTAACTAATAAAATGTCTAATACTCTAATATGCGCAGAACATTTGTAACGTAAGCGTGATAATCGAACAAATGGCTTTACGACATAGATAATGTTAACCATACGATTCGTTGATATGCATAATTATAAGACACCTTGTATATTTTCCTAATATTAACCATATAAAAGTTACTATAGGACTATGAATACTATTACACGTAACGGCATCTAGGCAATGTACATATTTACAATTTAGGCCTAATAATAAACACATTCTTAATTTTTTACCTTTTTTTAATCGTTCAATTAATTATTTATAACTACGTCGTACAATAACACTCTTAGGGGGAAATGTTGCCATCTAAACAAAAAATAAAGATCAACACGCTGCGATCTCAAATAGACTTTAGTAAAAAAATGGGTACGTTTTCTCAAAGGAATCCCAGTTTCTCCAGGACTAAAGGCGATATAGTGTAAGATATATGGAAAATTAAACCCTTTTAATTCAATACTGCATGGAAACACAACAGCGAATGGAAAGAAAAAAAAACATAGTCGTAAGATTTACATGACATTTATTAATTCTTTTTGTTTTATTTTTCTATATCATATAGAAACTACTTCGTTACACGTAACAGAATATAAAGGTCTGTTACACTGTCAACTTTTAAAACAGCTCCCTCACAATCATTACCACATATCCACTATCCCTTACCTCTGGACGCTATAGTTACAAAATCAATTGTATAAATAATATTTAGAGCGACAATCATTATTACACTAAGGTGGAGAGTTACAATAACACATTAAAAAAAAATAAAGGGAAAAGTAAAAAAGATAACGTAAAAAATGTCTTACAACTAATAAAGGTGAAACGATCGAGTTTCAGTAGCGACCGCAACATACTACCGCACTACGATTTCTACCGAGACCGTAGGAAATCCGGTAGCATGGTAGGAATCACGGGCGGCTTTAACTTAAAAAGAGAGAAATAATGGCACTAACCCTTCAATACGTTTAATACATATACGCTGTCATAAATGCTACCAATCGAATACTAGGAAATTATCGACATTGTTACCCCTTCGAAAATATTTGTCAATAAACGTAACTAGACAAATAACAAAAAAAAACGGCAAAACGACAACCGATTGAATACACTTCGACATTCTGTATTTCCAATCGAATACAGTTGAATACAATATTAATTTACATTGTTTATTTAATTTAACACGAATACACCGCGTAGACAGTCCAAGTGTAACTAACGCGATGCTTAACAACAGTAGGTACAATCAGTCATTCCTTAAAACGTATGCCGTATCCAATTTTTACATTTTTTAAATGGCATTATCATTATATCAAAGCAAATTCTTTGCTGGGTCAATCCGTCGGTTCGATCGACATTGGTCGAGAACTTCGCGTGATTGAAAATGTTTTCTAGTCCAGTTAGTTAAATGTCTACTGAATTGACAATCCATAAATGCGACGGCGAATTCCTTCTTAAATAATTAATTAATAATCAATGGGCAAAAATAAATGTGGTTGGTTTAATTTTAATTTGCTAACCACGAAACTTAAAATACAAAAGGTTATTTGGAATCAGTCATGAAGCAATATTGGATCTAACAAATCATTTGTCTAATTATATCGACTCATGCTACTTTTCTAATATTTAAAATATGGTCTCGACAGGACAAAGTAACTTGTAAGCATATATCGAAATGCATATTCTTCTCACTTGTATGATGAATGTAAAAAAGTAAAAAAATAACGTTTAACGACATAAAAAATTAAAAACTAAACAAATTTATTTGTCAATTCCATAAAATATAGAAGATGGTATACGAAACTGAATCAATATAGGATACCAATATCGCTTCGTGACTGAATTATAAACCGCACACAATCGTTCATATTGTAGGAATGTTTTGTGGCTCAAACCCAGAGACGTACAACTATCACAGGTCTAACGATTCCATCGGTTTCCTCGGTGGGTCCAGTACTCCGTCCTCACGGGTCGACAGTTCAAGGGCATTTAAACAAATCGTAATAAAAAAAATTATATAAAGCAAAAAGGCATTTAAAACTGGAAGCAGACCGGTATAAGGTTGATTTTCATTTAGCTACACAAATCAAACTAGTTGGTCGGATTAAGTTCGACTCACAGTATAATCGAGCTGTTAAAACTGTTTCTTATAACACGAACATACGGTTACTTTTCGTTTGGTTACACGAATGAGTGTTTGTCGGAACCGAGCCACAGGAATTAGTCGGTATTACGAGTCCGCAAGGCGAATTTCGTTTGGCCACGGTCGCCCAGGGCGCCGCGCCTGGGAACGATGCTTACAGTTAAATCTAATCCTTATTACAATGACACAAGGTTACTTTTCGTCTGGCTACACGAGCCAAGCGTGGCGCTAGCACCAGGACTCCTCGTGCGGCGGCCTCTCCTCCTCGGAGTCTCCATACATGTCCGCCAATTTGCGGAAGCGGGGACCGAACGTGGAAAGGTAGTTGAACTTGAGGTCACCGTCGTCGGTACCTGAACAAGGGAGGCGTGGAGTAGGTAAAACAACAAAAAGTTAAACAATAAATATATAAAAGTTAAAAGGCGGCGAAATGATCTCTAGGATCAAAAGATGTAAGTATTTGTAAATTGAGAAAAAATATGGAAAGTATTTTTAAATCTTTTAAAATCTCAAATTGCCTATAATGCATGATGCATTATAGGCAATTTTAATGATCCTCGTTCATTGATTTTTTTTTTATTTAACCACACAACTGCGAAATGCTATTCGCTCATAAGAATTATAAAAAAAAAGATTTTAATGGAACATTATTAAAAAAAACTATACTACACAACTAAAACCTTGACTCAATCAAATAATTAAGGTGAAAATTATTTTCTTTTTTTACGAAATAAAGTGACGAGAAGAGCAAGTCGTGCATCTGATAGTGAGTGTCACCCCTGCCCATAACAACAGTATCACACTGAGCGTGCTTGACTCTGTGCTGCGCTCGTCACCCAGATATATAAGATGGTCAATCTCTTTACCCTGTAATTACACTGGCATCATTGCTCTTCAAACCGGAATACAGTAGTGCTAACACATTACTTGCCGGCAGAATTTCTGGCAAATGCAGTGGTACCGCCCTGTCAGAGTACAAATTAAAAATTTCAAACTTACAGCTCGCAAGCGAAGAGAGAGAGCCACTAGTGTTCCCGTCTCCCTCGTAGGCGTAATGCCGGACATCGTCGTACGGATTAATGTCCGGGTCTCGGTCGAGGACGGATTTCTTATCGTCGAGGAAACCGGATATGTCTGGTGCTGCTCCAACAACTAAGGGCAACAGAACGAAATTTAAAAAAAAAACCTAAAACAGAGCATAAATTTAGTGATTTCCTGTGACTACGCGAATACAAAATAAATTATTGAATAATACAAGTTACAAAATTAAAAAAAAAGGAATTAAATCTCAAAAAAATACGTAAATAAATGTTTCATAATAAAAATCATAAATTATCATTTCCTTACCTAACATATATATTTATAGATATAGAACTATTTATCATCGGAGCATGTCAGTTGAAACGTTTTAAACACTTTAGAGCGTTCATGGTCATGAAACTTAACCGGAGAATGTAAATTCAAACAATACAAGACAAAATCCGTAGGTGGTTTCATAATGTTAAGTATTCGCGTAAGCAGAAATCTTTACGCTATTCCTATAATTGTTCGTTAGACTCGAATAGTACGAAAATAACTCTCAAGCGGATGAAAACATCAACACATTGATTTTTTTTAACTACTAAAAAGAAATTACGACAATAATAAGTTTGCAATAACTATTTTACAAACAAGTTATTATATTATATTAAACAGATTCATTCGATTCTTCCCGCCTTCCCGCAATACAGAGAAAAGAAAGAGAAGAAAGACAGGAAAGATAGAAAAGAAAAGGAAAAGAAAGGAATGAAAGGAAAGGAAGCAATGGAAGGAAATGAAGGAGAGGAAGGAAATGAAGGGGAGGAAGGAGAGGAAGGAGAGGAAGGAGAGGAAGGAAAGGAAGGAAAGGAAGGAAAGGAAAGAAAATATAAAATGGTTTTAGCTCTCACCTGGCGCTTGCATGAATGTGGCGGAACGGTCCCCATCGATGGGTGGGCCGTCGTACATCTGGCGTAGTACGTGCAGGTCGTAGCCGGCGTCACCTTCGCCGCCGCCTTCATCTTCATACGCGATGATGTTCTCCCTTATGTCGTCCAGCTCTTTCTCCGCCCACGCGTCAGCACGACGTCGGTGAACCACCACGGCGAGCAGTAATACTGAAAGAGGATTTGGGTAAGTCTCTTCTGGTAATTATTTATTCATTTATTTATTTTATTTGGTACACAAAACAGCAAAAATAAACAGAAAAACACAATATATGACTATATAGGAACGATTGTAACTAAACTATAATAACACTATATTTTGTTATTTTAAAAAGAAAAAACACAATATATGAGTATATAGCCAACCATTTCAAATTGTTCGCCAAAGAATTATGAGAAACACAACATTCTATTTTATCCATAGTTTGAAATTACAATTGAAAACAGTAAATTAAGCATGTGCTAAATAACTCGACAGTGTGGATGTGAAATTTTTGGATTAATTAACTATAATATATTATTTTATAAGTGACTGAAGGTAAACGTCACGCCTGCCCGTAACAAAACGGTACTAAACAGAGCGTGTTTGGTTCTGTGCTGCACTCGTCACCTTGAGATATAAGATGATCTATCTCTTTCCCTGTAATTACGCTGGCATAATTGCCTTTCAAACCGGAATACAGAAGTGTTTACACAATACTACTTGGCGGCTGAAAAACTGGCAAAGCAGTGATTCCGTTCCAGTCGGACTCTGCAAGTCCTACCATTTATACATAATGTTATGCATGTGTTTTTGTTGTAACAGTTTTTTTTTTTGTAATCAGACCAAGTAAATGTTTGCTTTTGTATTAAAAACTGAAGACCACTTACTGACTAATATCGCAATGCAGACCAATATGGCGACAAGGAAGTTGGTGTCGATGCCAAATGTGACCGCCGTGAACATGCTCCTCTGGCAGCTGGGGTCAGCGTTTTGATGAACTGAAGGCTCACCTAGGTTGTACATCTAAATAAATAGATAATAACAATTAATTAATTATGTATTAATAAAGTAATAACATATTGAGACAGACAAAAAATGTATGATTAGATGAAGCTATAAAGACAATAGAGATAATTAAAAAAAAAGGCGATAGGTATGATGATGAATTTTGATTGCTCTTTAGGGCTGTTGCCAAAGTATTGGCTTTGCTGTTACATATCGTAGGTTTTATCCCATTCCATCCCACGGGACATATGTATATTTGATTGAACTACAGATTATTGCTCCGGTTCCGTGTTCATGCATGTAAAATTTGTGTATGTACGCCCTTACAACAAAATATATTAGTATCTAAAAATAAAGGAACGTTTTTAAAAAAGATGAAAAAATAGATAAAATTAATAACTATTGAAATGAATAATAATCTAATCACTTAGGGAATATGGTTAGAAGTTACCAGCTGGGTAAACTATAAATGAAATATTTATTTCAAACACACCGTCTTTGTATTGCAAGACCAAAGCATGTAAAGAGCATTGAAATCAGTTCATGTTTGGCCTAATGTCATTAAGTAGCTTGGAAAAACTACAACATTAGGAATCGAAACATTATAGTCCGTCTCGTTGTCATGGAATTTGTTTTGAAAATCAGAAAAGAATTACAAACTAATGAAACTTTATATAATTAATGTATAATAGTTTACACTAGCTAGTTTATAAATTAGAAAACAATTATTACAAGAGATAATTAAATTTCATATTCAATCCATTATGTTTTTAATACAGACTATATTGATAGACACAGATTACAGTTATGCGAAAACGTAATAAAAAAAATAATTCACAATAGAATAACTTATTTATGGTTACATACAATTATATGAAAATGGTGAATTAAAACGAGTGGGAAATGTTTCATTTTGTTTATCTCAGTTTCATTTGTTGTGTTTCACGTCGCCATCGAATATTTTCAGATGGTTTCATTAACATTCACGTAAGTGTTGCCAACATAAGCCAAAATGTCCGCTCACGGCCGCAATTCACAAGCAATTGTGCAGCGATAAGGTAATTGTTCGCACGACACATTTACGTAATCGCTGTCCCGGACATAATTCTATTAAATGCGCCACTGTTGCCGCGCGGGGGCTATGCAGTAGGAACGTCTCGGGACATGGTTATGTACCACTTTGTATAACGAGACATGGTAAAGTACCACTCCGTAATGTATTGACTACCTATTTTTACCTTACCTCTATATGAGAAAAGACCCGAGTTTTAAAATAATAAAATTATATACGATACTTTGTTTTGACCTTTTATTGTACTTTTTATCAGTTTTCAACTTGAATTCGCCATTTGCTTATTTAAGTGACAATTGTATTTTACCGTATATTTTTATATTATCATAGTTTTCATCACGTATGAGGTTGATAAACTGTTTGTTCGTTAAATCTTGCCACGGCAATAATAATATTAATGCCAGTTCCATTACGGATATATAAAGAAAAATAAAACGCAAAAAAAAAAAAAAATCGAAAATAAAAAAAAGAAAAAAAAACGAGCTAAGAAATATTATTTTGCAAGAGATCTCCTTTTTTTTCGAAACAAGTCTAAATTTCCAAGTTAGACGTAAGTAGGCTTTTACATCCATGAGCACTTCAAACGATCCGAAATTAGATAAAAGTGACACTGATAGTTTTGAGTAATATAATAAGAGAATTCACTTACGAAGTCGTTGTACGTGAAATTGCTTATGCAGCCGACGAAATATTGGTTGGTCGGTACATGCTGCCAGCCGAAGGTCCGTGCGAGGTATTGAAGATCGATGCTAGCGCCGCCTAGTTGCAGCGGTCCGTTAACTGAACGAAAAAGTTTACAGTTCAATACAGACGAACAGACAAGTTGCTGGAAACGACGACAAGGTACAAACTCAGAAAAATCAGAAATAACTAATCTGTTCCCACATACTAAAAAACACAAGACAAGAACCTAAAAGAATTAGAAAAATATGGTCCGAGATACTGAAACGTTAGTTATAGACGGCAATCAAATCATCATATAACAACAAAAAAGTAAAACACAGTGTTCAAAATTATTAAATGAAACAGAAAAACGGATCTGAAGAATTGTTTTAAAGTTTTTTTTTAACACACGGCCATCTGATCCCAAACGAGGCAGAACTTGTACTATAGTAACCAGACTACTTAAATAAATAGATATATTTTTAATTGCATACTTATAAAGATAGTTAACACCCTGATATAGAACAAAGATCTCTGCTCATGGCAGAAATATTTTGTCCTGGGTGGTAATCGAACCCACAAACTTCGGCTTTGCAGTGCAGGGGCACTAACCACTACACCAACAAGCTAGTCAAAGTGTACAGTTAATGTCAACAAAAATGTTCTTATTTCTTCTTTCTATTAAAAGCCTTTCTCTCTTTCATTCTACCATCATTCATCTTCTTTCTTCTTCTCGACTCTCTTACCGTTAAGTATTTCTCTTGGTCCAGTCGGAGCGGCCAGGCTCATGCACGTAGACAGTTTGCACCTGTCCACGAACATTTCTATGGAACTCCTCATAAGGACAATCTCAATCAGATGGGGTTTCCCATCGGCGACATGAACTACGCTGTTGTTGAGACGCGTTGTACCCGATCCATAGTTGACGAGGAGCACCAGGAATCCGTCCACCAGTTCGAGCGACATAAAATCTGTAGACAAAGAAAGTTTTTTTAATAATTTTTATATTATTAAAACATTCATTAACCGTGCCTGTCATAGTACTAAATATTTGTTTGGATTTGGCATACAGTTATTATTTTAAGTTGAGATAATATACTTAATTGAGTTAATAATTTATATGTTGTGCATTTAGTATATTATATTTCTTTTACTCTGTACTAAGTACAGAACTTAATAGTAATAATATTTACATTTACTTAATATAGTTATTACTTAACAGTGAAAAATTATATTTCTGTAAATTTTTGTGGAGCTATACTTAGATTCAATTTTAGTAAAAACTATGATTATTTGTTGTATGTAAACTAATTGTTTTTAATACAAATTTTATGTTATATTTATGATGTTCACGTTTCCAATCTCAATGACTGCTTTATCGGGACGGTGAACATTTCGGTTTAATTTTATTCCGTTTAATGTTTAATATTAAATGTTGCAACGTATTTTTATGCAAAAATGGACAAGCAGAGTAAGTTGAATACTCTCACATATTTAAGTGCTGTCAGAAAATCATATCACTGTAACTAACCGGCTACGTTGTAGCAATAGTTTCGTAGAACAATACGAGGTAACCTTAGAACGAGGAAACAAGACACGCTGTGAGTGACAACTGAACCGCATTAACAGAAACATAAATTACACGTTCGAGCACAAAGCCACGGTGCCTTCCCTGGGAATATAAATTACACACAAACCAAACAGTTCCGAGGTTACCATATGAAATAACGCGGGGTGGAATTATATAATTTCCGTAATAACACGGCATATAGAAACGGCTAACTCTATCACGCGATGTACGCCATAAATCATAGTACTGTGTGCTCTCTGACAGTCATTATGTAATCATTAAAAAATCATTACAGCCTAAAGCGTGGCGAACGAGTTTCGTGTGACGATAGAAACCTTATTGGACGGGGCCTCCCTTCAATGCAACGGGGTTGGAATTACATTCCGTTTGGTCGCTTTCGTTTTTCTCGTGCTTTGTAGGGTTTAGGGTTGTCACGCGCCGGATAAAGTTAATAAAAAAAGAAATGGAAAGTTAATGACCATTTTCAATAAAAATAAATTTATCAACTTTCAGCAGCGTATCAACCCTGAGGATTCCATGTAACGCGAATGTGTTACATTGACTGCTCTTTTTTGAATGAATAAATCGGAAAAATTATTATTTCATGTTTCTCATTCGTAATTCGCCTGATATCGATTTGGAGTCCATGAAAGGTAATCGTTTTAATTTTCTTAAAATGGAAATAATTAAAAAAAAATCTTCTCTACTGCCTACGTCTACTCTTTACAGTTTAGGTTAAAAAATATGATAGTCTTTGAGACATCTTCATGTTTCCATTCTATCCAAATATAAATTTTATGCATCGCAAGCGACAGGTGTTGATTTTAGGTAAACAATAAGAACTTGTGCACACACCGTTAGAATCCGAAGGTGAAAAAGGACAACGACATAGGTCTGTAGACCACTACACAGAACCTAGAAGAAGAAAAATATTAAGTAGCTATACCATTCTATAAACTTTTTCAGATTGTTTAAGTTGAAACTATCAACGAGTTTCATAGTTCTTTAACTTTACTATGAATTCTGTTGTGTACTTAATGTGTGTTCGCAGCAATTTTTTGTTAAAATACTTTCATTTAACGATTTTTTACGAGATAAAGTGGCGAGACTAGCAAGTCGTGCGCCGGATGGTAAGCGTCACGACTGCCCATAACAACACAGAGCGCAGCATAGAGCCAAGCACAGAGCGTGCTTGGCTCTGTGTGGCGCTCGTCACCCAGAGATACAAGATGGTCTATCTCTTTGGCCTTTGGAACACAATAGTGCAGACTACTGCTTGTCGGCGGAATAACTGGCAATGCAATGGTGGTACCATTGGGGCGGTAGCCCCAGTCGGACTCTGCAAGCTTCCTACCACTTTATAAAATGTATCATTTGTGTCAATACAACCAACTAGGCAGCCCTATAAGCCCCTCGCCCGCCGGCGCAGAAATAAAACTTCGTTTCGTGCTCTTATCCAAGGCCCATTGTGGATTTCGTCCGGAAATCATTATTCAAGTTGTTACGCCAATCTACTGTGACATATTCATTGTAGCCGGCGACATTGTTACGCTTTCCCGACGAAGTTAATTCCAGTTAAAGACTCAGCACGGTTTATTTGGGCGGCCGCACAATAGTTTCATTGTGTATTAAGCTAAATTATGCATCGACTTATGTTTCTAGCCGAGCTTGAGTTTGATTTTTGCCACCAGCACCCCCCACTGCCCCTTTTCGGGTGCCCTCATAAATATATGAGAATGCATGAAAGACAGCTTGGAGTAAACGTGCTGTAGTACTACCAAAACTTATTCGGAAGTTATAACAATGAAGTTACAAAGCGCGCCCTATCGTTTATACATTATAATGGATGTTTTTTAACAAAGTTTATTACGTATGACTTGTTTTAATAATAAAATTTATCAAGTTTTGATGATAATTTGTAATGATTATGGTGTGGTTGCAGAGATATAAAAAGGATAATGTTTGTATTCGTTCTCTGCGTATACGAGTCGCTATTCTGTTCAATTTTTATTCATTTAAATGGGAAATATGCGTTGACTGGAAATATATTTTTCGATCGGTTTGTACTTTTTATATAAAAAAGCCCTTGTAGTTTATATTTCTTCATTTATAAGCCGAAAATACATTAAGTGTAAATTATCAAAAAATACGTGTACATTAAATAAGGATTTTAAAATCCATGGGGTTTTACATATGCAAAAATTTACTAAAAATAGCTCAAGCACTTATTTGCAAACTTTGAAAAAAGATATCGTTCTAATGCAAGAAGACGATCTCTGCCATCGACACGAATGTAAGCAATCGTGCGTCAAAGTGTGTGCACTACACTTAACAGGATTGGCAATTTGGCAACGTCTGGATATTGTATTTACTCTGGCAGCTGAAGCCGTGCCAAAGATCCGAGACTAACATTTCAATTTTAACAATGGAGCTTATTCGAAGCAGTATTCGTTAGCGCGCTATTTTGGAAAAATTTACTCGAGTTATTAAGTATTTTGGCTCGTTATCAATTTTTGGCTCTAAGGTGCGCTCGTCATCCTGAGATAAGCTAATGGTATGTCTCCATGACCAGCAATTCTGGCTGCATTGCACCTCAAACCGGAATAGAGTAGTGCCTGGTCTTTCAAGCACTTCTCACGGGTCTATGCCATGTTACTC
>DWGO01000314.1:0-13058 GCA_018247635.1 Eurytides dolicaon deicoon
CAGTAATATCATTTACGTATTTGAGGCGGAAATATAATTGAACGGTGGATATAAATACGTACTTCTAAAGTTAGAAAGCGTTGTTATATATTGGGAAATATGTATATTTGTTTTCACGTTGATCTTTTACGTGGAATAACTCTTATGCAGATATGAGTCCATCTTAGTTGGTACCACTGCATTACTAGTTATTTTACCGCAGTAGTATTTCTAACCAGTAGTGTGTGAACATGACTGTATTCCGATTCGAAGGGCAATGATGCCAGCCTAAATACTGGGCTATTGTTATAACATCATAATTCTCTGCGTGATGAGTGTAAGGCTGAGCCAAACAGGCATTCTGTTCTTTTGGGCAGGGGTAATGCTTACCATCAGGCACATAGGTTGCTCTTCTCATTACTTTGTCTACTAAAAAAAGAGTCTACGGTTCACATGGAACACATTCATGCGCTAAACATGGCCATTCAATAAAGTTGGCCTAATATTTCTTATAAACTTAAAATAACTTCTGTTAAATTCTGGTGGTAATATTAATGTAATAACATCTACACTAGGCGCTTTGTATCTGTGTCATAATATATTTTATATTACGACACAGAACATAGCGCCTGGTGTGGATGTAATTAATGGAATATATCGTCTAATGTATTGATATTGCACTACAAATGTTTGTACGTGCTGTATGATGTACGATACGTTGCTCGGCATTGATATACATACATGGGTGAGATTTATCACGCGCCTTTGGTAGTGCACATACTCCCAAAATGTCTTCCTGTCTAATTGCTATCAATTGAATTATTTAGTCTGTACATAATCATCATGTATTAAATAATTAAATTTAGAGGCTGTAGTTGTAGAAGATACACCAAATTGTATAATTTTTCTATAATATTTTATACAATGTTGCAAATATGGTAATTGCCAATGCGATGGCAAATTTTGAAGAAAAATAACCGTCTAAATTAAATTCGTAATAATGTTCCTTTTGTAGATATACATATCTCACCTTTGCTCTCGCCTTGGCCTCTTCGGTGAACATGTTTGACCTCTTTATTCACCGTTAGTGGATTTTTCTTTCGGAAAGACGTCTAATACGGTGGCATACTTTTAAATAAGTTATGATTTCTGGATTTGACCAACGTTTTGTTACTAATTTTATTTTGTATTTCTAAAAATTATTTATTTTTATTACTTAAAATGGAGACTCATTATTTTATAAGCTTAAGAATCTTGTTTCTAGGATGTTTAAAGGAAACAGTTTAGATATGTATGTGTAAGAAAGGAAGGAAGAAAATTCTTTTAAGAATTTTACAGGGGTTGCCTATGCGTACGGTTTGGTGCCAAAGTCAGGTTTCTTTGTTATTACAATGATTTAAGCAGCTATTCGCTGCGGCCCAGTTTCACGTCATTAGGAATTGGGTCAAACGGATTTATTGTGTTCATTTCATTATGTTTCGACTTATCGTGAGGAAAAGTCACGGTTGGCATTCGTTGAAATTCACAACTGGATTAAACAGTCACTGGTTTTGTCTCGGAAGATTACTCTGGAAAATTTGTTAAAACAAGATTTATTTATGGTGCTGATTTTAGTATGTGGCCATATTGATACATATGTATAAGTATGTACATAAACACATGGTTGTTTGTGATGAAACTAAATAAAATACGAATTATTAATAATATTTTTTTTTGGACCTACCATTTGAACACGGCCATCTGATCCCAAACTAGGCAGAGCCTGTACTATGGTAACCAGTCAACTGATATACATACATATATATTTTAAAATGCATACTTATATAGATAAATAAACACCCAGACGCAGAACAAATATCTCTGCTTGGAATTGAACCCACGACCTTCGGCGCTGCAGTCAGCACTAACCACTACACCAATAGGCCAGTCAGTAGGATATCAGGATTATCAGGACTTGATATTTGGAATAGAAAGAGAAAAATAGCCGATAACTCTCGTGTTTATATATATACATACTAAGTTGTATGGAACGATATATTGATGCCATTTATTTATAACACCCTGTTGGTTTGTCCGTCGTTATTTATATAGTCGGCGTTGTCAATCGGCGTCGGTGTTTGCTTTTGATATGCGATGATTTACGTGATGATACTTGGTGGCGGAGTGCGGCCAATGATTAATTGCCAACAGCGGCGCCTCAGAACTTGGGCTGAGACATTGACGTGACGGAAATCATGTTCTATTGCAAGCGGTCAAAGTCGATAATATATAAGCATATATTTGTTTACCATTTAAATGTTTTGACTTATTAGTTGCATAGTTTACACCTAGCCCCTTTATATATCTTGGACGTTTTAAGCCGCAACTGTTGAAAGATATCGGGAAATGAGCTATCCGTTATGAAAAGTTTCTGAACATTTTTAACTGTACAATAATTATTTCTTGAATTCACGCACATACTAAACATTGTGAAATGATGCTATTTCTTTTTAAATATTTTTTTTAATGATACTATTTTTTCAAGTGGTTGGACTCTCGCAGGGTCCGACTGGGGCCACTGTACCATACTACGGTACCACTGCATTACCAGATATTCTGCCGCCAAGCAGTGTTGTGTAAGTACTACCGTGTTCCAATTTGAAGGGCAGCGATACCAGCAAAATAACAGGGCAAAGAGATAGACCATCTAATATCTCTGTTTGACGAGCGCAGCACAGAGTCAAGCACGCTCTGTGTGGTACTGTACTGTGTTGTCATAGGCAGGCGTGACGCTTATCATTACGCGCACGACTTGCTCGCCTCGTCAAGTTATCTCGTAAAAAAAAGTCTTTTTAATTTTAAAACGAAAGACCAAATACGCTCTTTAGATATTAGTTTTTTTTTGTTTTTTGATTATTGACTTTTCTGTTTTGTTTTTGTTTGGGATTTTGTTTTTGATGAGCGTTGCGCAGAGCCAAGCATGTCCTTTGTGGTAATGTGTTATTATGGGCTGACGTGTTGCTTACTATCAGGCGCACGCCTTGTTCGTGTCGTCACTTATCTCGTAATAAATACCCGTCATCAGTGGAAACATGAGAACTTATTGTAGATTGTGTCAGTATTTTTTTTATATGTATACAATGTCTTTAAATAAATACTCTATGTCTGCGACAAAACATTGTTATCCAAACTAACATGCTAGAGTTATACCTACATAACATTTTGTAAAACCTATTACTGGTATCTGTTTACAGAACATAACGATAGACTATCATTCAAGCAAGTTATACACGCCGCTGCGCTTTGGGCAAGTGTGTCGCTTACCATCAGGCGCAAGACGAGCTCCACTTTTAACTTGATATTTAAATAATATTATAATTCTTCTTAATAATATATCTTCTTCGCAATGTTAGGTTGTGTTGACTACATGAAGTGATACATATTAAATTGGCTCAATGTTCCTCGATATATATTAGCTTATAAGCTCACGAATGGACAAACTGATAAGCGGTTAGATTGATGTTATATAATACGTATGGACGCGACAGCTCATTACAAACGATACGGAGGCGGTGAGGCGTGCTAAGACAAAAGGTCGCCGCCGGTCAAAAACACCCAGTCGTGCTGCGAACCTTAGACGGATTGAAGGTCATAGGGAATTTCTTACTTAGTGTCGTATCGACCTTTAGCTTTCTTATATATTTTTACAAGTTTAAGTGACGAGACAGGCAAGTCGGTGTGCCTGGCAGTAAGCGTCACGCCCGCCCATAACCAACACAGTATCACACAGCGGGCTCTGTACTGCGCTCGTTAACTAAAGATTTAAGATTATCTAGGCATAGAGACGGAAAATCTTAAGCCTTTAGGTAATTACTAGTAATTACGCCGGCATCATTGCCCTTTAAACCGGAACACAGTAATGCTTGCACACTTCTGCTCGGTTGAACAATAACTGGCAATTCGGTGATACCACCCCAAATGGATTTTGCAAGAGTTTGATAACAGAAAATATAGTATCCACTTACATCTGAGGCGATATATCCTATCCATTTTTTTTTTCGGATTTAAAATGAGGAGACGAGCTTCGTTGAGTAGTTTAGTCGACGAGCAAGTCGTTGGCCCGGTAAGCAACACGTCCACTAGTAACAACACCACAGTACCCCCAAAACTTGAATGGTACCACGTTGCGCTCATCACCCAGAGATTTAAGATGTACGTCGTATCTCTATGCCCTGTGATTGCACTGAAAACATTACCAGTAGTACGTAAGTAATCATTGCTTGGCATTAGAATAACTGCCAATGTAGTGCTACTTGAGAAAGCACTTTCATAGAAAACGAGTTCTTGTTAGTTTCCTTTGTCTTTTACGAATCATTTTCCAAAAGGTTGTGTGTTTCATTTACATGCAGCAGAATTCCAATTTGAATCGGACGTGGTTATAACGCATGCCTTTTTAACAATTAGTGTACCGACTGAGGTATACTCAAAGCATACGCGTCAGAAAGCTCAGGCCTTCAATGACGTCACTCGTGGCGACACCACCGCCTTTGAAACGTCTGTTAGTGGAGGGACTGTTGTAAAAAAAAAGCAAAAGGCTCCATGTAAATTTTTCCCGCCGACCGGAGAATGAATGTAACTCTCGACGCGTGCTGCTGTTGCTGCGTGTTTTTTTTCTCTGTTCCCTTTTCAAATCGCTAGTGACACGCCGCGATCCGTGTACGTATGCAAATACGCACTCACTGGTGCGTCGTGGCGAGCGCCGATGGGAAACGGTTTTCCGCCATATTGCCGTATCGCCGGAAGCGGAAATCGTCATTGTTTGGGCGGGCGGGCGGCGTCGGTCCTTTGTCAGAGATGGTTCGAAGTTGCGGTTTGTTTTTGTTGCTTTTTTCTCTCCCCCTCCCCCCTATTTTTCGTCGTCTTTCGACGCGCCTATGAATATTTAGTGTGATGTCTGCGTCGATTATGCGGTGGACGGTTGATCGGTGGGATTTTGCGTGCGGAGTTGCTTGTAACAATTGGATGCTTTGACTGGATGTCTAGGAAAGACTGGTTTGGAAAATTAAAAATGAAAAGAAAAAAAACGGTTGATACAACAATTGTATTATAAGAAAACATCAGGGATAAATTGTCAAGACAGTTCGACAACAAGGGATTGTCCTGTACGTTCCCACGTTTGGTTTATAAATAAAAATGGACAGATTGGCGTTCCACAAGGATCTATCCTCGGGCCTTTTATATTTTTACTTTACATAAATGATTTGCTTCATTGTGGGTTAGTGCTACCGAGATAAATTCGGTATTTATTCTTCAAAAGAGAGCTTTGCGCGCTACAGTTGGAGAGCTCGAGATTACCTGCGAGAAGTTTTTTTTTAATTTCTCGATTTCGCCTCCAAAAGGTCAACAAATTATTTATGGCCCTGAGAATAGTTTTCATTTAGTGACATTGCAATACATTCCTAGTACATTTTAATCTGTACACAAAGTTACTAATGTTCGTTTTTCTTCTATTTACGCGAATACTTGACGTTATAAAATTAAACTGTTTATTGATTTTATCGCGGTTTATTTTTAAATTTAAATTGCAATCGTTTCAAACACTTCCCAGCGTTCATAGTTACGGTATGGGCTGACTAGTAAATAGTTTAATTTTTATAGAACTTTTACAGGCTTTTTGACTGATTTGAGTTTTGGCTACTGGTTGAAATAATGCCTCCGGTCTAAAGATATAACGGTCTCTAGTCTATTATGTATTAGGTACATTCTCATGTTATGCCCGAGCACGTATTGTATGCGTTCGACAGATTGATAGTGTTAAGGCAAGGCACGCGTGTAGGAAGAGCTTCCCGCCCAAATTGCCTTTTAACTTTACCGCATTCTTTCACCGCTCGGAATGTAGGTCTGAATAGTTTTGTTCTTTTTTTAAACATAATATCTTACATTGCACATACAGCCCAGTTAAGTTTAAAAAATAAACAAGATCTCATCTTTTAAGCTCAATGGTTTTATCAATTAAAACGGTTTGGAAATTATGATTTCTAGTGTTTATACGAATTTGCATGGGTTTTTGGATTGTTTTTTATGTTCTCATTTTCTCTCTCTCTTGTATATAAAGTTACCTTTTCAACTCGTATCCGGAATATTTTCAACATTTCAAACTGGAATTAAATAATACGCAGTCCTTAACGTATGAGATAAGAAATCGTGTGATGCTAAATTAATCGGTAAAACACAGTAAGAAATATATATTTTTTAATAATATATCTGTACTATTGAAGAGGCCTATATCCAATATTATATCATTAATAGTGATTATTGAAGTTTATCTTTGCACGATGGTTGATACGGACGCGTTCGTACTATTCTTTGATAATAGCGTTTTATAATATATCAATAATTAATTCCCAAAAATATGAGTTTGTTTAGAAATTACCGAAAATAAATAATTTTATTTGACACGTAATAAATAACTCTTGTCTTTTCAGTTTTCATTTAATATATTTTTTAGGCACGGAGTTACAAATAAGTCCTACTATAAAAGGCTATAAGTTTCCTGAATAGAATTCTAGTATGCAATGAGAGTGATTAAAACATCGAGTGTTCGAGTTATGCTTGCATGTTTACAAAACATCGTCTCTACTCGCGACGAAACAATAGATTTGTTTGATTCTTCTAGTGTATGTATAGTGATAACACGGGTTTTATTTTGATGAATATATACGATATGGCGCTTATAATGAAAACATAATATTCGCATTATAAAACAAAACTATTTACGGATTTTATCGCGTTTATTTTAAATGTGTAATTAATTACCCGACGTTTCAAACACTTTACAGCGTTCATGGTCACGGGACGGACCAGGAACGCTATAAAGTGTTTGAAGCGTCGGGTAATTATACGTTTAAAATTTACGCGATAAAGTCCGTAAATAATTTTATTATATAATTATGAAATATTTTGTAATTTCTATGCACATCTGTATTACAGGAATAGTATAATAGTCAATGTCAAAAATTTTAATTCAAAATTGGATTGGTTTACAATCTCTTATTGACGCTAACATAAATAACATTTACCACATGTTCGGAAAAAAATTAAAACAGGCGAGAGAAACTCAGCGGGAAATAATATAGAATATTTTAGTATTCAAATTATATAACCGTCATTTTTGCAGTGTGAACAAGCTGGTGTCGTTGATAAGCATTGTTGACTGTTAAAAAATGATGAAGATTTAGACCCTGATTCAGAAGAATAAAAGTGACTATTAATTTAAATTAATTGCTTAATTTTTTTTCTGTTAGCATTTTGATGGTAGATACATCCATAAGCAGTAATCATGGAATAAAGACGTGTGGAATAGGCATGTAAAAAGTCGGTCCCGCCGTGTAAGTAGATACTATTTAGGAGTGCCTTGGAGTAGATGTCACTACAAGGTCAGTTTAATGTCTCTGCTAATGCTTTTGTGCTAAGTCTCTCATAGGCATCGGTATCTCATAAGGGATGAGAGTAAAAGAAGAGCGACTGCAATTATTTCTGCCCAAACACTTGTTTTATATAATAGATCCCGGACACATTTGTTATAATAAATAATAATTTATTTAATTTTTGTCATCATCAAAATTAACTTGTTTTATTTGTTTTCTCTATCACTAACACATTTTCTAAGTTCTATCTTATTTACAAACAATTTATGGATCAAAATTCGAAGTAAATTATTATTATAGATAGTTGATCTCTGGATGATTGTTTGTCGTGACCGAAATCGGTCGAGAATTCATTGATTTATTGATAACTACTCACTTTGTTGATTATAAATGTGAAATCGATGTTCTGCGCTAGCGTTGCCAGAATTTGTTTTGCCGTCTCCTCATCCAAATCGCAGAATTGCTCTATCACCGCCCCGTAAATATCTTCTAGGGTGACAACATCCACAGTGCCTGGTATTATGACCTTGGCCATATCGTCCATTTCACACACAAAGTCGCTGATCCGAAACATGTCTTGTTTGGCAGACAAGATCTAAAATATTAAGACTTTATTGTACAACTTAATCTATTGATGGTTGCGAAAGACAGTAGGTAAGTAGTGGCAAGATATCTTAAGATTGGGAAGACTGATACACGTTTAATGATTTTAGAATCTAAAGGGAATGATGAATATGATGATGATAATTTTGCTTTAGGAGATAAAGAGCTGAGACGATTATGTCGTCCGCCCGATGGGAGGCGTCACGCCTGTCCATAACTACAGACAGAACATCCTTGGGTTTATGTTGCTCGTCACCCAGAGATGGTCTACCTCTTTGTCATGTAATTATGCAGGCACCATTGCCCATCAAACCGAAATACAGAAGTGCTTATACACTAATGTTTGACGGCAGAATAACTTGCGATGCTGTGGTACCGCCCCAGACGTACACTTCAAATAAGTCTTATCGCTTAGGGAAGATCTATTGGATTCCTGAAAAAGATATTCAACTTCTCTTTTAGTATTAATATTAATTATTATATAATATTGACATTGTATGTATTTTTACTTATTCGTAACGGGAAACACGTCAAAGCTCAGCAAAGATATTGTTATTAGATCAAGGGGACTGTAAGCAAATGGTTACACTTATTAAGAAAAAAACTTTGTTTCTATACAACCTCAAAGTGTTTATATTTTAATATGGGAAAAATAGATTTTAACGAACTCTATGGTTTTTTTATTTATTTTAGAAAAAAATATTTTTATTTATTAATATTTATTAAACATATAAAAGCCCAAGGTCATCACTTCAACAGTAGATTGATTGTATCGTCTCGAATGTTAAGATGATTTGATACCAGATTTGAAAACGAAATATATAACAAAAAAGTTACCGGTTTGAACTGGAAATATCCAACTTGTATTCTCGGAGCAGCGATGGACCAAAAGTTGGTGTTGTTAATTCCGAGACCGCTTAGGTCCGCTTCCAATTTGTCAGGGTCAGAAAACAAGTCAGCGACTCGCACTAAAATTAATAATTTAAATTGAATCCGTATATATTTTTTAAGTTTTTTTTTATTAGTTAAAGTGGCGCGACGAGCAAGCGCACCAGATGGACACTACTGCTTAGAACAGCACAGTGCTACACAGAAACTGCTTAGCTCTGCGCTGCGCTTATCACTTAGAGATTAAAAATGAGAACTCTATGCCTAGTAATTACCCTCGGCATCATTGCCCTTCAAACCTGAACACAGCAGAGCCTACTCACTACTATTTGACGGGTGAATAACTGGCAAAGTAGTGGTACTACCCCGGATAAACTCAGCAGAAGAGTCCTACCAAATGGTTTTTTAAGTAGAAAGCACAATATATTACTCTAATTTAGTTAAATAATTAGTTTATGATTGCCATTATTTCACTTTGTTTATGTGCCTATATTTTATGAGTTACTACACAATGAAATAAAAATATACAAATAGCAGTATTCTAAAATGTGTGTTCGCCGTTCATTCATTAAAATATGAAGTAATAGTTGGACTACTAAATTATTTTATTGCCTTTGATTTAAAATACACAGTCCAAGTGGTACGACTCTTGCAGAGTCCGACTGGGGCAGTACCACTGCGTTGTCAGATATTCTGCCGCCAAGCACTATTGTGTAAGCACTACTGCGTTCCGATTTGAAGGGCAATGATGCCAGTGGAATTACAGGCCAAAGAAATAGACAATATAATATCTCTGGGTGACAAGTGCAGCACAGTCAAGGACGTTCTGTTTGGTACTGTGTTGTGATGGGCAGGCGTGACGCTTACCATTAGATGTCCGACTCGCTCGTCTTGTCACTTTACCTGGTAAAAAAGTCATTTACTTAAAACCTGTCACTTAATATTTACCATAACTGTTTAAAAGTTGAAACTATTATACCTTTTAAATCTTCATCCAATAACGAATTCTTCGATTCCTGTACAACCATTAGCCCCTGGCTTAGATCTGCGAGGCCATTCCGCAAACTTTCGCTTTTAATTAAAGGGGTGAGTTCTGTCATCAAACCATGAATGCTGAAAAATAAGTTCATTAACGAGACGAATATGACTGTGTATGATAGTGTATCAATAAAAACGGAGGAAAATACAAATCTAAAAAATTAATGTATGACCCTGAGGTAAATAAAGAGTAGACTAAATATAGTATAATATAAAATAAAACAAATTACGTATTATATCGCCTTTATTTTAGATATTTTAAATTTAACTTCCCGACGTTTCAAATATTTTACAGCGTTCATGGTCATTGACGGACTGAAGGTGTTGGATGTTTCACTATCAATGTTATTCATGGTTACCATCACTTTAAAAATTATTAATTTTTGGTACGATCTACGCAGAAAGAGCCAACTGTGTCATTAATAGTTGCAGTGGTGATACGCTTGGGTCTTGATTTAATTTTCTTAATTATAAGATCCCAAGCCGGTGGTAGACGCTGTAAAGTGTTTCAAACGTCGGGAAGTTAAATATAAAATAAGCGCGATAAAATCCATAATAGTTTTATTTTATAAGTACATATAAGTATTCGCTTAAATAGAAGAACACAAAAGATAGTGTCAAGTATTGTAGAGAAGAATTTGTACATCTACATATGTGCTTGATTAAACTTTGAGATTGAGTGTCAACCTCATTTCAGCTCGTCTGTTTCATTTTTACCTAGAAAAGTAGTAGAGCTTTTGGTGACAAAATGTTTTTTTTTTATAAGCGATAGTTGTAAAAATTTTAATTGTAGGTTTAAATAATATGAGTGATCTTCATAGGTATGGCGGCAGTGATCGCTCACCATCAGGTGAATCGTCTCCTCATTTACCTCCTACCTCATATAGAAAACACAATTCGGTTCAATCATAGTCTTCAGTTAATATTTTCTTACCTATATGTGATACTGTTAAGCGCGTCATCCGTGAGTAATTGTACAGCAGTATCTATAATAGAGACCAGGTGACCATCCATTACACCCTCAAAATCTACTTTACTGACTACACCCATCAATCGAGCAGTGTGACTCGTAATATCCTCAACGCGTTCTAAAATATTTGAGATAAAATTGAAACGCCAAAATTCTTCATCTTGTAGTCTTTGCAACTGAAATTAAACAAGAAACAAAATCAGAACAAAAAATCATATATAAAATTTCATTCAGGACGTTTTCTCAATGTTATTATGTGGCTAACTCACATCTTTGAATATCAATGTGGAATTCAAGTTGTTTACAATTTCCTTAGCTATTCTCTCGCAATTGCAGCATTCGCAAAGATCCTCCCAAGTATGGTCACTGTTTTCGAATATCAAATCTTGCGGTCGTAAATCATGCACCTGGAAATTTAAAAAGTACTTACAGGAGAAATTAACTTTAATAATCTATGTTTAGTATATGGTGTTTTGATGTTCTAAATTTGTTGCATAAAATTTTCTATATTCTGTGCAAATAATTTATGTTATGTCCAAATTAAAACTAATAAATTGATATTAAAATACTTACAGTACGTAAATTAATTATACTATTTTGTAATTCCTTGAGCAGATTCTCTTTCTTAACATATAAACTTAGTTTTTCTGGGATGTCGTTGCCATTTTTCAAGTATTTCTTCAAAGGCGCTTTCACGTCAAGCTTATGTGCTACTGCTTCCTGCAATTCTTTCAAGTATTTCACATCTTTGATGCCATCAACTTCTTGCAAGTTTGGTAACTCGGCTCTTATAAGTTTCAATGTATGTCCTAACACTTTGATAAATCTAAAATAAATACGAAAATATTTATTAAAATTAAAAAAAATGCGTATATTATCTTAATTATTAACATTAATAACAACCGATAAAATTGGAATCATTTCTTAAATTTCCATTTTAAAAACGATAACAGGAAGTATAAGCAACAAATGGCAAACTAATAGATACAATAATAACAATAAAATAAAATATACTATATACTCTTCCAGAGTCCGCCTGAGGCGGTACCACTGTATTGTCAGATATTCTGCCGCCTAGTAGTTGTGTGTAAGCACTATTGTGTTCCGGTTTGAATGATATCAGAGAAATTACAGGTCAAAGAGATGGATCATCTTATATCTCTAGGTGACGAGCGCAGCACAGAACTAGGCATGTTCTATGTGGTACTGTGTTGTTATGGGTAGGCGTGACGCTAATCAGGCGCAAGACTTGCTCGTCTCGTTACTTTATTTCTTAAAAAAAAAACGGAAAATTATAAGTTATAGAAGAATCAAACAAATATTTAAAACTTCACAGAGACTTACAATGTAGCATTTCCGAATGGGTTCCTTGTTACATTCTGTGCCAAACATTGCGATATTTTGGTCGTTGGTGCAGTTATGTCCTCAAGCAGATGCTGTTTCACTTGCTCTAGGAATTCGCTCATCGATTTGTTCAACTCGTATTTGGTGTAGTTGCGAGTTGATATTAGCTAGAATGGGGATAATCTTAAATTAGAATTCTGTCTAGTTGCAAATTTAACCGCATAAATCGCAGATAATATTAACAAGCTCGACAATTTTATAGAAAAATGAGTACAAGTACCAATTATAATCAGAAGAATTCTGTTTAGAGTCCATCTCAGGTTAGTATCGAGTCTAAGTAGCAATTAAGTGTGGTAATCCACACTTCATTGCAAGTTATTCTACCGACAAGCAGTAATGTATAAGCTGTACTATGTTTCGGTTTGAAGGGAAATTACTGGCAAGGTGTAATCACTGGGCATAGAGGTAAAAAAATATTATCTCTAGGTGGTAAGGACAGACACAATGCTATCACTGTAGCGGGAACCAGGATTCTGCGCAACACACGTTCGCGGAATGCCCTGCGTGGGCAGTAGCTGTGGCGGCTGCACTGGCGGATAAATCATCACGGATGGCACTGGTCTCCTGATTCGGAAGGAGACCGCAGAGAGAAGTAGGGAAAGAGCAGGTCATGCACAGCCACTACGGCAAAATAATATGACCGGTGGTAATGGCTTGCCATCTACGTAGTCCCTGTGGGGACATTGGGTCCAAGGTTGGTCAAGATGGGGGCTTGACCATCCACCGTAGTGGGCCTGGAATGGGAGACACCTCTCAGTGGTCTAGAGGTG
>DWGO01000315.1:0-13054 GCA_018247635.1 Eurytides dolicaon deicoon
CGCTCTGTGTGGTGCTGTGTTGTTATGGGCAGGCGTGACGCTTACCATCAGGCGCACGACCTGCTCGTCTCGTCACTTTATCACATAAAAAAGAGCTTTTACAGATGGTATTCATACTTCTATGTAGATTTTTATTGCGACTTATTTAGCGCTAGCTTCATAGTTGTAGATGAGTAATTGGTTATCCATAATAGTCAACATACACAGTTACAACTGATGAACAGTGACGTCCTATTTTAAAAGATATTGGATGTCAAAGAGACGACAAGAGAAGAGGTTATGGGGAGTTCTTTCCCCCCAAACCCAAAACCCCTCGAGTTTCTGGGGCCCTCTCATACATAACCCACCGCAAATCCCTCTGCACTGCGCATGATCCCTCCTGTATTTGCAAACAACATGGTCTATGGTTGATCATACTCAGTTTGTATTAGTGAATGATCAGAGATCCCTTCGCCCACTACGAAACCCTAGAGAATCCAAGATACTAGATCCGGATGTCCTACACATATTTTAAAAATATGATTTTTATAAATTCCATTTCCTTAACCACAATTTAAGTTTTTAACACAAAATTATAATTTATTATTTATTGGAATTGCAACTAAGTGAACTCTGATTGCTTATAGAACAACCAGAGTTATGTTATAGTAGTATTTTAATACCGAATTAAATGGAAAAAATTGTACGAAACCAGCATAGTTGTAGATGCTTTCAATAACTTTGCCTTGCAAAAGACTGCTACCCCAAACATAAAGGTTTACATAGATTCTCCGTCTAAGATCTGTACTCGGTGTGTAATAACAAATCAACCTATACCGTACACGTGTTCGATTTTAATAATTTGATAAATGTAAACAAATAGAAAAACCAAAATTATCAATATGATGATTCCCCTGCGATGTCTTAATTTGTATCGTGTATGGATATCTATAATTCTAAAATTAAAAAGGTACATTGAAAACGAATAAAAAGCGAGTAAAAGTTACATGTATATTAAATCCAAGAACAGCCATACTGTGCCTTTATTTTATCGGAATACAAGTTTTTCAATTGAAACAACAGGAATAAATTAATCCCCGCGCCGTTACTCACGGTGGCGTTGCGTGCTGGAAACTATTAATCCCTATATATCATAAAATACACATGTCCACTTTTATCATATAAATGGAATAATATTCAACGGCCAGTGTTTCATACACCACAGATAATGTAGTCTGAGTGTTATTTTTAAACCGCCTGCAGGCAGAGGAACCCATTCGTGGAGCCAAAAGAAAAAACTTCGCGTGCTTCGCGCTAACACGGTAGCGTGTACAGCACGCGATCTAAGTGCTGTGTGATTTAAACGGTGCCTCCATTGACTAATGACGTTTATTATGGCAATCAATTTATCGAATGCCCCGATTGAGACATCCTTAACGTCCTTAAGGCTGAAATAAAAGTAGCCGATGTTAATCGGCCGAAGACACGCGATGTACCTCGGCTCTCAACCCCCTTGAGATGTTCTCCGTTTGAATTTTTGTAATTTATCTGTGATAGTTTTCAACGTGTACGGTATAATGTATGATTTTGGATTACATACTCTAAATAATAAATGTAGAGGAAGATGTACGGACTTTTTATTACAATTTTTATTAGATATTTATAAAGTTGTGGATTGAACGTTCCTTAAATTCTAAATATGTATGTTGTGTAGCGTCAACAATAATTAACATGCAAAATAATTTTCTTTTCTATTTTGACAATTTGATTTTCCGATATTGTTAGCCGTTTTGTTCAATAATCCTATATACAATGAATAACGTCTTTTTTTAATACAAACAGTGGTAGTTATCGATACAGTGCTAAATAGTACCATGCACTGCATAAGTTCAAAACTGTTTCACCCAAAGAAGCATTACCGTATATCTCTTAGCCCAGTAATTACGTTCGAAACTTTTAAACCGTATGGTAATGCTCTATTACCACTGGCGGATTATGCAAAAGAGTCATATCATTTTAAATAAAAATTATCATTTAACAATTTTTTTAATTAGTTCAATAATTTTGTCTTTAAGTTTCTATATTTTTTTACGAGATAAAGTGATAAAAAATCATAATGAGTTTAAACAAATCAATGTACTAAAAAACTAGAATCGGCAATAAAAACTAGAATCCACAATAAATTAACGAAGAGGGTACGAGGTACTGTTAATTTTTTATCTGTATTCAACTAGTTCGCGTGAGCCGCAACTGGCAATTTGAATTTAGAACACTGGGCCCGCCCAAGCCCGACACGCCCAGCGTAGGTGCACCGTGAAGCATTATCAGATCGGACTTATGTAATACTGATTATGCACTTTTCGATTCACGCTCGTCGTGGTGCGATGACGCTCAGCAGATAGGGCCTGGACGATATAACTATACCCACATAGGCAGATACAAACCTAGGTATAAGACAACTTACGAGACTAGTTCAATTAGATTGAGTTAAAAAAAAATCTAAGTTGAGTTAAGCGAGTTAGTGTGTGACAAGTGAGAAGCTCATGAATCAAAAGAAAAGTTTCTAAATCAATTTGCTTTGTTTACTGGGGCCATTTATCTTTATAGAGCAAAGAAATTAAATTAGTCACTTTAATTGCGTAAAAATAATTTTATTATATTAAGTAATTGTTTCTCAGACTCCCTACATAGGCTCTTCTTTGCTTTGTTTTGGTGTTCACCATCCCGAATGGTGCTAATGAAACCACAATAATATGCCACAAAGAGTTTTCTTCTCTTTTTACCCTGTCCACCCTTTCAACCTTCCCTTTAAATTGAACATATTAAACTCCAATTACCCTTATTTTTAGTAAAAAAACCCCTCATTTATAATAGTTTGATATAATCACATTACCATCAGGTAAGCCGCTCGCTCATTTGCCTCCTACTCCATAAAAAAAAATAAAAAAAATAACCATAATTTTTAATTACGTAAGTAAATAGATTTCATTATATAACATGTTCATTTATTAATTTACAGTAAAGCCATATAATAATTCATTTAGAATTAACAATAACAGATAATTACATCATAATCTTTATGTACTTATATTATTACCTAAAGAAAAAACTTTGTACCCCATTTTAAGCACATTGCGCTCGGAGGAGTATAAATTAAGCATTGTTAAAGCTTACTTTAGAGAAGTGTAGAAAGCTAAAATGTCTGTACATTATTTCATAGAAGTACATAAAATTAGATACAGGCCTTTGTGACAAAAAAAAAAATAACCCTACCATGCTTTGAGATACACAGAGGTTTTTGCTAAAAAAATCTGTAGTCGAGCTGCGTCCACTAGGCCATCGCTCATATTATATATTCTATAATAATTAATATAAATCACGGCGCTTATAAATATTTATAAGGGCCATGATATTTTTTATGAGATAAAGTGACGAGACGAACAAGGCGTCACATCTGCCTATAAAAGCACAGTACCAAACAGAGCGTGTTTGGCTCTGTGCTGCGCTCTTCACCCAGATATATTACAGATGGTCTATCTCTGCCCTGTAATTTCGCTTACATCATTGCCCTTTAAACCGGAACATAGTATTAAAACTGTAACTACGTGGTAATGCATCGGTGATCTCTCGGCATCAGGGTTTCAAGCTCCACGGTCAGTTATGTATGCGTCAAGAGTTTCGGACACGTCATGGGAACCTCGGGACATTGGGCCGTCACGTCGCGGGCTAAAATTACAAGCCGGCACCGCACGTGACCGCATTGACAGCAATCCATACACACGCTCGTACGTATCATAATGATAGCCGTAAGGACCACGGGATCTCTAAGCGTTTCATTTGCTAATGATTCTGTTATACGACCGTTAGCGAGGGCTGCTCCCAAGAACTGGCATTAAATGCACCAATTCTTTTGTTCGCGTCCGTGTGTCGGTCCGTATCGCACATTTTATCCCATTGTGTATGTTAATGATATTATTCTTTGATATGTGAGCCTTAAAACATTATGTGTGTGAATTTTATTCAATTCATTTAGAATAATGTTCACGTAAGAAAAAGAAAGTAAGATCTATCTAGGTTTTTAGGGAAAAAGACAACAGATCAAACAGTGCAACTGACAATAAGCGTTCATTTCTGGCTATTTGCAAAACCAAAAGAGTTGAATAGGCAAATGCGTTAAAACCGTTAAAGAATAGGCCACTTCTTAAAAATAGTCGAATAGTTTCAGAAATACTGTCAGTTACAATTGATTTTACATGTCAGATCTTTAATTAGAAATTGGCAATAAAAGCGCAACATTGAACTGTCTACCATCAAGGTTGTACAGCAGTTATTAAAAGAAATCAAAATGCTCCCCAAGGTAAATCCGGCAAAAGAAACAGAACCGTGACATCTCTCTGCAAGGTCAAAGAATCACTTCGATCAAATAGTTTTTCAGCAAACGACTTGAGAATCTGTACCTGGAATGAGACCAAATGTATATGTAAGTAGATTAGTATTGTCTTGCACCAACCCGGAGGCTGGAAGAGTATTTCACAAACGGCAGAACCTTAAACCTTGTACACTGTATAAAATTCAATTCTGCAAGTGACCCGAAACCTCCTCTAACTACTTTCATTTTGAAGGTATCTGGGGTGATAATCATTCATAATTAGGTGAACAGCTTTCGTATACTGGGTAACCTGACATATAAGTTGCATAATATTTTATATAATTAAACCACAAGTAGAATAAGTATGCAAAGGGCACCGGTGCGTTCCGTAGTAGATCCCGGAGCCCCTCCTAAATGCACTGAGGTTAACCATTGAGGGGGTTTAGTGGCTAAAAATCCCACGTAACCCTCGAAGGCGGGGTATCTTTCTAAGATTTCTCCCTCGTTAAAAAAAAAACAAAAAAGAAGTAGAATAAGTTTGTGGAGCTTTAAACAAGTTGTTGCTAACAAAGAGCTAATGTGTATTATGATTTTTTCATATTTTGTTTTACAAGCAATATGTCATATTTACTGTCTACCATTGTGTTTACATTTTATTATTATTACGAAATCGACATAATTTTTATATAAGCGATTTCGGAATAATATGTAAATATCTTACACGTAGTGAATACTTACATACTATATACATATGTACATATCTAAGTGAAGGGGTAAATGTTGAGGCATGTTTCCAGTTAAAGTCGTGCTAAGAATCAGATTAACCTTATGGGCGGTACGTTCATTTGAAATGTGGTGCACTTCCCATCGTTACCGAGCCTATCCGCTGTGACGGCAGCCCACGGTATCTAGTTCGATCTAGATAAAACTAGTTAAAGTATTACTTAGTAGATAACTCGTCCTATCTCTACAACAAAAGGAGTAGATGGCATTTATTTCATTGTACCGATGAGTCATCCATCTACCAACTGGTAGTTTTAATACAATAGGTGTCAAACCAAAAATAAATCCTAATATATTTGATATACGTCATAGGATTGTTTAATTTCGAAATTTTGTCAAATGACTTTATCTAAGAAATTGTTGTGACCGAAGACTAATAAGATTATATAATTAGTTGAATTATTTTATTTATCCTATTATTATTTTCTTGTTTTATTTCTTTGGTTCGAACATCGACTATTAATGAGTTCAACTATCGAACTGTCACCTAGAACTGTTTTCAGAGATCAAGTAATTAACAGCATCGCATAAATAGCCGATTTATGTATAAAATAAATAAAATCGAATACCTTCATACATTACGTATTCAATTTTATGGAGTTGCACTTTGTATCTTCGAAGTTCTAACCGTGCAATTAACTTTTTACAATAAAGAAAAATCATCAATCATCGGTTGACAATTAGCGAAGAAATCGCGTAAGGTACAAAAAGAATAAAGCTCATTGAGAACCCTTTCCTTTTTAAGTCGGGCTGAATTACAGTGCTAAGCTTGTAAGGGCATGAATGTATGTACTAAAATGAATTTACTATGTTTTTTCGTCTCCTCCAGTGAAATAGTTGCTCCACTTAAACAGGTTGGAAACAAGGCTGTACGCTTAGTTGCATTAGTTTTTTTCAATAACAAGTGACAAGATAAGCAAAGTCGGGCGCATAATGATAAGCGACATGCTCAGAGCAATATTAGGTGGTGTATCTCTATGTCTAGTAATTCCTCTGAATGTGAGTGACCATTGGTAGCTGCGAACTGGTGAACTTTACCAAAAATATAAAATTGCTATTTATTATATCGGGAAAAAGAGCTATTCGTCGTAGTAAGAAGTCGTGGCTGTTTAATATCCGCGAATGGACCAGAATCACGAGTGCAGCGGAGTTATTCAGCGTCACCAAAGACCAAAAGAAGTACGCGGAGCTGACTGCCAACGTTAATTAATTGGAGAGGTACAGAAAGAAAAAGAAGATCGCTTTATATTACAAAGGAGGTTGTGTCCGGATCCTGCAAAGAGCAATGACTTTGTATTGTGGCTTATTAGTGTAGGGCTATTACGGGCTGATAGCCCGATTGCCTGAAATTTAAGATGATATATGCGTCGGATGAGCATGTAAAAAGTCGATCCCGCCTTTTGTCCACGCCATCTAGCGGTGGTTTGAAGGAGTCGTTATGAGAAGGTCGGTTTAATGTCACTGCCTCTGCGTCTAATCTCTGTGCGGTCGTGTCGGTTATCCGTCCCATAGGGCTATGAGAGCAAAGAAAGAGTTAGTGCAACTGCGTCTGCGCAAATACTTGTGCACTATTATATATCCCGCGCAGGTGGCTGATCTCGTGTAGATTAACCGCCGAGGCCGGAACCGATCGGGAGGATTATTTTTATAATATGACGACAAGGGTGAAAAGAAAATCATCATTAGCAACTTGTTAATCATCACAGTCTATCTCGTGATCATGGACTATATTAGCTATAGCCAAGTCAGGGTTAGTTATTGCAATTAGCAACTTGTTAATCATCACAGTCTATCTCGTGATCATGGACTATGCAAAGTGTTCGATCGACGGGAAATTAAAATCAAACAAAATGTTTAAATGTTTAAAATGTACGGTAAGATAGGTAAATTAGTCACATTTTCTTATTTAGTAGGATTCTTTTGCATAGTCTTTCTGGGGTCGTACCACTGCATTGGCAGTTAATCAACCGCCAAACAGTAATGTGTAAGCACAGCTGTATTTCGGTTTGAAGAGCAATGATGCAAGCATAATTACTGGGTATAGAGATATAATATCTTTAATCACTGGGTGACGAGCACAGCGCAGCAGATTCTGTGTTGGTATGGATATGCGTGTCGCTGAACGACAGGCGTACGACTTGCTTGTTTAGTCACATGATCTAATAAAAAATGTGCAGTATGTGAATGATTTCTTGTATTTAAACTTCTTGTATAAATAAAAGAAATCATTCACTAGAAATAGTTTCGCTGCGTCACGCATTTTTACATGCGGTTCAGCATGCCCGGGATAAACAGTACAGCGGACAGTAACGACGCACTGGCAATGCCCAATGAATCAACCCCCGGGTATAAATACGGCACCGAAATGTAATTGGCCCGTAAATATCCCGGCAAATGAGCATTAATGAGCACGGCCGGCACCACGTCTTCATTACTCATACGGCGTTTTAATTTATGCCAACGTATAACATTTTAAATGGGGATTCTATCAGTGGTCAAATCGATTGTTTGCTTTGAGCATTCTTATTGTTCCCATGCACTAGAGTTATGATATTCTTTCGGACAAAATAAAGTTGGTACATTTGTATATTTGTACATATTCGGATAAGGAACAACAACTACAAATCACTTATTTGGATGCTTTTCCGTTTTTCTTTTTTTTTAAGAGATAAAATGACGAGACGAGCAAGTCGTGCGCCTGATGGTAAGCGTCACGCCTGTTGATAACAACACAGTACCACACAGAGCGTGCTTGGCTCTGTGCTGTACTCTTCACCCAGAGATATTAGATGGTCAGTCTCTTTGCCCCGTAATTTCGCTGGCATCATTGCTCTTCAAACCGGAACACAATAGTGCTTACACACCGCTGCTTGGCGGCAGAATATCTGGCAATGCAGTGGTACCGCCCCAGACGGTCTCTGCAATTACCACTTAGAACATTTTCTGTTATAGAGTAGAATTGCACGCAAATAGGGGATTGTGAAGTAAGTTTTATTTATTTAACTAAACAAATAACAATTGAAATTATACTTTTATTTTTTTTTATTTGATAAGCGCTAGTTATTTTTTAATTTTGTAGTAAGGGAAAATAGGAATAAACGTAAATAAATAATTTGACGAAATTTTATTCAAGTTACTGAAGTACTAAACATAAAAAAAGTTGAATTGGCTCGATATTTTTAATAGATCACGGGTAAAAAGTAAAAATTGAAGTCCAATTGTCGAAATAAATGAGATGTGAAAAACGACTACATATCTAACAAAGCGGCTGCAGCTTTCGTTTACAGAACCTCTTACGAAATCGGCCACGGGACGGGCGTCCGGGAAGCTTTTAAACAAACCAAGTCATAAATTATAATACGACAGTGACGTCACTTGTTTTGCATAAACATCGTTACCGAACATGATGGATGGGGTTACGGAGCGACCGAGGCACGGGAGATAGACTTTGTGACCCGAGGCGCGGCCCTTGTTGGACGCTTTAGCAATTTTAAACGACTTGTCAATAGGCCTATCGTTGTTGTTTTCTATTTGTTACAACGAAAGCTTAAGCTTAAAAGGGTAACGAATTCCTCACTAAATTACTTTTGATTTTTATTGATTTTTTTAATAAATAACTGCCTGGTGCCCTAATTTAAGGATACTAATATCATATTTTATAAGGCTGTTTTTGTTTCTATATCTATATATAGAAAAACTCGAATCCGCGACGCTGAAGTTAATAAATTAGCAAATGAATTTTGTTTGATGACATCATCGTCGAACTTGAATCACTTATGTACTTCATTTACGTAAAGAGAAATAAATTTTTGTAACGTAAGAGTAATAATGAAATAAAATTTGAGTCTGTAAGAGTCTATATGAAATAGTTTTTAATCTCCATGAACAAAATGTAATATTTCTTAAATTATTACATTATTTACACAAAATTACCCAAATCAGTGCAGAATTTCAACGAGTGATTATATTTAATACGAAACCAATAACAATAAAATAAAATAGGGACAATAACAATAAAATAGGAACGTGTAAAACGTCAAAAATAAAACACAAGACTGCATATGGCTTCATTATCTATATAATCATAGGCACGAAATATTTTGTAACATATCTTTGAAGCATACACAAAGGATTGCTTGACTTCATACACGCTGTTAATTAATATTTCATGACTAAAATCAAAAATCGTTGGCACAAGGATATTTAAGATCTAATTACGCGCAGCACAGAGTTAACTATATGTTAGGAACAGTGTTGTTACGGGCGTGACGCTTACCATCAGGGGCACGACTTGCTCGTCTCGTCAGATTATCTCATAAAAAAATTGATTTTGGTATTGTCTATTTATGAGGAATAACAATTTCACCCATTAATTTATTGTTGCAGTCGATGATATTCACTTCCTACTAGGTTCATTGGTGCGACTCCACAGCGGTTAACTTACCAAAGAGTGACGTAAGCTTCAAATTAGAGGTCTCATATCGGCAGTAATCATTCCTACTGCCGGCGACCCGGGGCAATAATGACAAAACATCGTCTGCGATGGGCGCGCATTAAAGCGTGAGAAAACGGCCCAAGGGGCAACAGTGACTCCGTTCTATATGATATATTACCCTAAACGTGCCATTTAGCGCTTACGCGTCGAATCTTAAGTATAAGGGTCGGTTGGGAGGGGAAAAAAAAATGTAAACACAACATTGTACGAATTCAATAATTAGATTAAGGCAGTAATGAGGGGGTTGGTTGCCCGTGGCGACGGCGAGACGAGCGCCGGTACCGCCCCGTGGCGCCTCGGGCGGGCCCTTTTTGACCCTATTTGTTTTAATTACCGGCCAACGGTCCCCGGGACAACCCCGGCCTTTTGTTCGTGCCGAAAATTGACCTTAATCGGTGGTTCGCCTACTATGCTGATTGTGCGGCTTGCTTATAAACGGCTTTGGTATTGTTAATAAGTCATAACGTTATTAAGATTAATTTTATTGAGCAACGAGTGACGTAAAAGTAATATACGTGTGGATGTCTTATGAACTACTAATATTACATATTCCTGAATGAAATACTGTATATGATTTTTTTAAGCGATAGTACTATTGCAGAGGTCGACTGGGGCAGTACCACTGCATTGCCAGATATTCTGCCGCACAGGATTACTGTGTTCCGGTTTGAAGGGCAATAATGCCAGCTTAATTACAGGGCAAAGAGATAGACCATCTAATATCTCTGGGTGACGAGCGCAGCAGAGAGAAGCACGGTCTGGGTGGTACTGTTTTGTTATGGGCAGGCGTGATGCTCACGACGACCATCAGGCGCACGACGTGCTCGTCTCGTCACTTCACCTTGTAAAAAAAATGGATAATGTATGTTGGTCAAAGGTAAAGTAAAACGGTTAATTAAGATATTCTATGACAATTGAGTCTGTTGCATGACAGTGAATGATGTGTTCAATATGTAAAAAAAGTTAATAATTATAAGATTTCCTTTTTATATGTCTAAAGCGAAATAAACAATCCCGATCTTCTAAAGTATGATGTTAAAGCCACGAATTACCTTAAAATTCCAACCAATAATGAATCATAGACTGAATTCTTATACACAATTCAGTAAAAGCTCATCAAAATAGCTGCACCAAATGTATATATTTAGTTGAAAAATTTCTCCAAAATCCTTCCATAAACGGCGATCAGTATCATTACGGAAATAACCACGGTCTACTTTAAGGGCTGACGTTCAGATTGGAATTCCTCAGATATTATTTCAAGCATAACAGTGACCTGATCGATTACCAAATAATTCGGTGAACGCTTGTAATTTTCTATGGGTTAGTGTAATTACTATCATGAGCGACGCCATTACACGAGTTTCTATAATGTTTCTCATAGAGGAATTTAAATTATGAGAATGACTCATCCTCTGAATGTTCTACTGCATCTATGCATTTTAAAAGTGGTAGGACTCTTGATATTCTGCCGCCAAGCACCACTGTGTTCCTATTTGCAGGGCAATAATGCCAGCGTAATTACACCTCAAAGAGATATACCATCTTATATCTCTGGCCGACGAGCGCAGCACAAAGCCAAGCATGCTATATGAAGTACTGTGTTGTTAAAAGCAGGCGGGACGCTTACCATCAGACGCACAGGTTTATTTCGTAAAAAAATATTCCCTCAATTATTTGTTAACAAATATAATGTATAAATTAAAAAGTGTCTGCATAATAAAACATGAACTATACGGCCTGCGTTCAACAATATTTTTTTATCATCCAATCTCCAACCCACTTGGCTTGGGTCAAAATCCCACGGTCGTAATGTCGAAGGTGAGAACCGAGGCCTAGCCCGGAGCAAACGGTAGACCCACTGCAGCAGCAGAGGCGCCCGTTTGTGATCGCTCATACGAGGTTAAATGAAAAAACCACCGAGCCACAGACTAAAAAGGTGACGGCCGTAAATATGGACGTGCTGTAGTTACGAGATGAAAGTGATGAGGAAATTTATTACGATGCGCTGATGAGGTGGTACTGTATCATGGATGTGGTAACGGACGCACGCAATCCGAGCATTCTGAGCACGTGGGAAACGTTGTCGAGGCGGGTAGCCCCGCGGCATACTACAGTTGACGATCGCCGCGATAAATCCACCCGACATTAGTGTAAGCACAGAGTAAGTTACCGGTCAGCGCCAGGATTTATATGGGATCGACATCTGACTGCAATTTGTTTGCATCTCTGCGCTGAAATGACGGCTTTTATTGAAAATTTCCACCGATTATTTTACAATCGAGTCGAATTGTAAATGAATTTTATCCATCATAAACTTGAAGGTTGTTATCAGTAGTATACATAATATAATCCCTAACACATGCTGTATGTCATAACTTTTTTACTTTTTTAATCTTATAATTAAGTACGTATCTGTTTCGGTAAACAATTCGGTGCTCTATAGACTTTCCAAATCGTTCCAGCCGCGGATGAAGGCAGCCGGGGGGCAAATTCTCATTAAAAAAAATCGGTGCGCGGGGTCAAATGTCGAACAATTTATTGCCTCCACAGTAAGGCTCAACCGTTTGGCTTTCGGCGTTCTTTGGGAATATCCGCGAACCTCTAATTAGGGGGATTATGAAAATATTCACACAGGTGCGCGGTACGTCCCTAATAAGCATCTTGGCTTGGGGCAAGAGTCGTGAAGGACCTTAGGTTAATGTTTGGGTGTTACTGTTGCAGGTGATTTTTGGGTCTCGACCTCTTTTTTGGGACAGCGATGGATCCTAGGATCGATTTTTCATCCTCCTCACGTTTAATTTTAATTGGTGCAAGTGGTTTTAAATGATCCGATTTAAATATATAAGCAAGCGTATTTTTAATATAGCAAATGTAATTTAGTACTAGTGCAAATTCAAATTACGTTACCAGTTGTTCAAAAAAATAATTTGTTTTGGTCTAGGATAGGTTTAGTACGCAAATGTTTATTTATGTAAATATTTTTAACTGAACAGTCGTATTGTTCGAAATTGTATTGTGTAAAACGATTGTGTGTAAGCAAAACTGAGAACTGTATAGTTGAATTGACAATCTAAGCGAAATATCATTAGATAAAACTGTGCTATGAAAATTGCACGTACTCCTAGGTAGCAAAACACTGCGCAGTTGTAAGTTTTCCAAAGCTTCGTTGAAGTCATACACGAGTTATCTGCTGCGTTCAAATTTTAAATGAACAGAAATAGCTTCGTTTTTTCAAAATACACAATATTACAATAATTGCCACAACATTATCCGATGAAGCCATGTAATTGCGTGAACATGTTACTTTAAGCGAAAAGAGATTATAACTGATAAAAGCTCTTTGTGTAGATACTGGGGATGTCAGTTGTAACTAAACAGTCCGGTTATTCAGTTAAAAGGTTGAAGGTCTGTAGTATGCTTTAAAG
>DWGO01000316.1:0-13050 GCA_018247635.1 Eurytides dolicaon deicoon
GGGTGACGAGCGCAACACAGAGCCAAACACGCTCTGTGTGGTACTATGTTGTTATGGGCAGGCGTGACGCTTATCATTAGTCGTACGACGTGCTCGTTTCGTCACTTCATCACGTAAAAAAAAGTGTATCATTAAGTTGAGCTTAGGCAAAGTTAGTGCCTCACATTGTATGTATGATCGTTTTTCTCACTTAAACTTGTTAATACGTTAGTAGAAAACTAAAAGTTACTATTAAAAAATCTCCATTTTCAATATTTATATAATAGTGAAAAAATCGACGTCTATGGAAATCGTAATTCTTGAGCTTTAATTGGGGCTTCTTCTGTTTAGCAGAGTTTGGATTTGGTTACTTCACGTACGGAAAAATGTAATAGTAAAAATATTTCTTTTATTATGGTGATCTTTTCTGGGCAATTCTACCCTTTCGTCAATGCTTCTGCTTGGTTATATGCTAGTATTAGTAATTAGGATCTGTGGAATTTCTGTGCTGTGGCAGGGCGATATTTGTGGCATTTCTGTGCTCTCTTTCTCTGCAGAAATCTCTGAAAATAACTCTATGGACCCTCGTTGTTCTTCGGAAACACAAGTATGTACAATCAGTGCTAGCGTCACAAACGCTCCCAAACTCAGTACCTCCTTTTAGCCGCGATATACGGCAGGAAGTGGATATCTTAGTCCTATTCTTAATACGTATGCTCTAGGTTGAAAGCTTGAAACTACCGTGGCGACACATAAACAGAAGACGAAGAATAGCATCTAATTAACATGGAGTAACAGAACTCTGGATGCGACTGTGGTAAAGTTTAATCTTTATATTTTGAACGGAAAAAAGTAACTATTATCAACATCATCACAGTCCACTTGCAAAGTAAACATAAATAGAAAAAGAAAGTCGAAAATAATAATTTAGCCTCTTATTATGTAGTTGTGATGACATGATTTAATAGATATGATATATAGATTTTGGCGGTAGGTTTCACTTATTATTAAAAAGGACACAACAGATTCTAAGATTATTAATAAAAATAAATTAGTGATTGTTGAAATAATTGTTCATCTTATAAGTATATTTTATTAATTGTTTCGAAACCTAAAGTTTTAATTGCAAAGTTTACTTACTTTACTAAACAAACAATTAATAAAAAAAAACGTTTTTTTTATATAAAACGACAGTGAATCTCAATATTTAGTGTATAATTGTTTGACAACGGTGTGGCTCCCTTGTCGCGTGGCAGGTCACACAAGAAATAGTTCCACTCCTCTAAAAACAAATTGTTCTGGTCAATCATGGTTCAACACTTAATTGACAATTTCATTTTAATTTGAAACCAGAGACGTTCGATTGCGTGAAGATATGGATCTAAAACAAATTAGCTGTCGAGGTACATATATGTCTTTTTACAGCGTAAGCTGTGTGTTTTCGGTTATTGTCGTGGTGGAATCTTCAAATTAGAAAATTCTGACGAATGGAAGCATTCTTAGAGTTTCAGTTTATATCGGTAATGGTACATGTTTCCTAGCCTAATAGGGCGGCTGAGTATGCATGTCACAACCAGAGAAGCAATCCCAGATCTGAACATTTCTGCCGCCATATTTTACCGTTTTGTTAATTTCTTTTATATGATTCGTGAGAAAAGATATAGCACAATAGTATGTGTGTATAGTTTGCTTTTAAGCCCAGGCATATAATCAATGCTTTTCTGAAACACCCCCTTGTTTCAGAAAAGCATTGATTACATGCCTTTACACAAAAATTATATAAAAACACACATTAATCGCAATGTTGAGTAACCATTTTATAGCCATCGGTAAAAACTTTCTTAGGTTGGGAAGCCATCGGTAAAAACTTTCTATGGATTTGTAAACCGTGTTTGTTTTTAATTACAAAAATTAATATTTACTACAATGATTCTATTTTTGCAATGTAGTATGTTTTATATCGAGATGCAAACATTTTTAAATAGCTGTTAAAATACCAATAACTTTGAGGCTTGATACAAACTAGATTAAAAAATTAATTGTGGAGACTGGCGCCTTGGTGGCCGCAATATTTTGAACTGCCACAGTTCAAAAGTTCAGTGTTTCGGTGCGCTTGTTACCTAATATAATGAGCATGTATAAACGTACGCCTAATAATTATACTGAAAACATTGCTTTTTAAACCGTAAGAAAGTAATATTTACACAGTACTGCAGTACGAGTAATAGATTAACTGAAAATGGTGTGGTATCTCCTTAAGAATATTGTGGTCTTTCTTATTTATGCTTTACATAACATCTAGCTGGAAATAATGACGGAGGTATGTGTTAAAGTAAATGATAATCACCGAGTAAGGATTTCTGTACTATTACTTAGTTAGAGGCGTCCTTGTTTATAATAAATATGGTGGGATTTTCGTTACCTCACCGGACGACTTTATGTGAGCGTATTAGGCGAAGTGAGAATTACAATAATCGAGATATTTCTTGCGTAAACAACAACCGAAATCATTATTTAACCCATTAAAAAACTTGATCATTTTATAAATATGAGGGTAAGGTAAAATAAAGTATATATAGAAGTATAATTAAGTAATATTCTGGACCTGACAACAGAATACTGTGAATTTCAATTAAAAATGATTTTATTTCCTATATAATCTTACATGACTTTAACACACTTGGCTCACCGTTTTTTCCAACATCAATATTCCATCCCGGAAGTGATTGTTAATTCAAGTTTATCTATTATGAAGAAAAAGAGACAAGACATCTACTCAAAACATTCATATAAACAAATTTTTTATGAGAACAAGTTGAAACTTATTATACTAACTAATGACACGTGCACCTAGGCAGGAGACATACGTTTTCAATGATTAAAACACAGTCTTTATATCCCGACCGAGAACTTATTAACTTACCCTTGTATTTATCAACTGGTATGTGATAAGATCTATTTATGTTTTCAGCAAGATGATGGTTGGATGGACGCAAACGACATTAATGCAAGTAGATGGCCACCGACTGATTGGTACGGAGCTCGGAACCCTTCACCACCTTCGCCAACGCGATATGGTTTATCAGGTCGGCCAGACTTGCCACCACCTCGTCCGCCACCAAGCTCAGGGCTTAACTTTGCCATATATGATCCTGTAACTCGACAACGAACAACAGCTGTGGATCGAAACTGTACTGCAACTGGATGCTGCGTTCCAAAGTGTTTCGCTGAAAAAGGCTCGAGGGTAGGTTATTTAATTGCTTTTTATTCAATTAGGACTCGATGAGGTCATTTCTTTTTTTAATATAGATAAGGCCATTACGCAAAAAAATATAATTTGTCATGATTTCTAAGTATTTTAAATATACAACATCAATTAATTTAGTTTATTTACGGTTAACAATTGCACTTGATTGCTGTAATTTATTAAAATATATTTTGTTTTTATTATGCAGGGATTCCCAGGACTACCTGGTCCCCAAGGAACTAGAGGACTGCCTGGTCATGAAGGTGCAGAAGGACCTCAGGGACCAAAGGGACAAAAGGGACAGTTAGGTCCACAGGGTCCTCGCGGACCAAAAGGTGACAGAGGAAAACCCGGTGCTCAAGGATTTATTGGTCTCACTGGACCGCCGGGGCCACAAGGTGAACCGGGTATTCCTGGAATACCGGGAAGAGATGGATGCAATGGAACTGATGTAAGAATTTAATTCGATTACTTATGTCAAGGTAATATAATATGTTTTGAATTCTACTAGTGAAACAAGCCGACTGCCTGTTAAAAACAAATAATAGGTATGGAAGTGGAACTCCTACTGATGGTTTGGAAGACTAAACTGTCTTAAAGCCGCTGAGTAAGACACTCCACGTTTAAAATCCCAACTTGCCCAATGACAGTCGATTTCATTTTCAGCGAGGTGTTTTAACAAAAAAGTAATTGTGGTCATTTAATAAACATTTAGTAAATAAACGTTAAGTGTAATGTTCCTCCACCTTCCATCGCTTTCCTTATTACTGAGGATCGTCATTCTCTATCATGGAATTTATTATCTCCCTGATGAAGTCTCGTTATTTGTTTTTTTCTTTGGCGGCATGTAGTGCGTCGTGAAGTCTGGTGACTAGATATGTGCGAACTTGATCAGTCCAACTAGTTGAAATTCGGCCTCTTGGTCGTTTACTATCAACCTTTTCCGTAATCACCAGTTGTTGAAAATTGTAAGTAATATTTGTAAACAAAGAGTGGAAAGTCGGATCTCAATGTCCAGTTTACTAGTTCGTGCGATAGACGGTCCAAGGAAGTTTAAGCATCCTCCTCCAACACCACATCTCACAATTTCTAAATCAAATATAATAAGTAGTACCTAGTACCACAACTACTTACCACTACAACCATTACCTTGTTCATTAATAATTATTCAATTTTATAATAAGTTCTGCTTTTTAAGGGCAAACGTCACAGACCTTTACTTACAGCTTATTGTTGTTTTGCACGAAAATACGGGATTTGATCCAGTAATATTTATTACGCTTTGTTTATATAAAACACTTATTAGCAAATAATATTGTTTTCAAAACATAGGGAGAGATAGGTGACATGGGCCCTAAGGGTTCTCAAGGTCCCCGTGGTATACCTGGCCCGAAAGGAGATAAAGGTGACAAAGGAGAAGCAGCTCACATGGGCAGATACCCTAAAGGACAAAAGGGTGAACCAGGAGCTGATGGAATGCAAGGAAGTCAAGGACCCGTTGGGCCACCAGGACCTTCGGGTTTAGAGGGACCCAAAGGAAATACGGGACCAATGGTAAGTTTTCTCTTTGTCTAAAATAATTAATAATAAAATAATAGTAATTTATGTAGGAATTCAGCCGAGTTTGTTCATTACGGCTTTGCATTGGAAATGATACCTATGATTATGTACTTTTCCAGATGGGCTATATAAAACAACTTTTTGCAGTAGTAAAATATTCAAACTAGGTCTGATATGCGACAACAAAGTCGCACAACTGTTTCATATTATGGGTAGGGGTAGGTGGCATCAGAATTACTGAGTATAACAAACATAGCAGTTGCACTAATATAATAAGGTATCAGAATCATAAGTATGTTATGGTTAAAATCATTGGCAATATTTAAATATTTACATAATTAAAAAAATCTACGAGAGAGCGAGGCAAACAAGCAGTCGATTCACCTGGTGGTTTGCGTAAGGCTGTGTTGTTATAGAATGGCATAACGCTTACCATCAGACACACACCTTGCTCACCTCGACTTTTTATAACTAAAGCAAAGAAGCTTCAATGATTCCAAAATCAGTTTAAATATGTCAAGTTCCTTAAAACATTTCTATATCTCACTGTATGTTTACAATATCTTTTAAATATTAGTGATGTCCACATGGTCAAACAAAAGAAAAGGTACCTTTGATATTTTCGAGTTACGAAGATAACAGTTCTTGATCATTTAAGAATCTTACTTAAAAGACATGAACACACACAGGACCTTTCCATGAAATGCGAATCACAAAACAGATTAATACTAACGCAACCCTAGCCCTACGGAAGTAGGGCTGCAGTAGCGTTATTAATGGCGGTGAACAAATAGGTAAGCTAGCAAGCGTTTCACCTAAAATAAGGTGAACCGCTTGCTAGCTTGTGTATTTGTTTTCACATGAAAAACAAACATATTGTTAGGGACCACAAGGATCTAAAGGCGACAAGGGTTCGAAAGGTTCAAAGGGACAATCAATTCAAGGAGAAAAGGGAGATAGAGGAGATAGAGGTGACAAAGGTCCAGGATGTCCCCCTATTATATTACCGTCAGAGGATAACGAAAGTGCTATCCGAGGAGTTCCAGGCGACATGGGGCCAAAGGGAGAAAAAGGTGAACCCGGTCGAGCAGGAGACAAAGGCGATACTGGGCCAATAGGTGAACCTGGTTTATCTGGACAGATGGGAATCAAAGGAGAAAAAGGCATTCGTGGTAACCCTGGTGCTATAGTAAGTTATTAAAAATGATGTATAACATACCACGTTTTTATTTTGTTATATTGGCAAAGTATTGTAAAATAAATTAAAAGTAGACTTCAGTAAATTTCTATTATTGGCGTAATATAGGTTGCTGTTATGACATTTCTACTAAATATATATCAATATCTCAGGGTCGGGATGGAATGTATGGTGGTCCTGGACCTATGGGGCAAAAAGGCGATAGAGGAAATGATGGACTGCCTGGACTTAGTGGACGGCCTGGGGGAAAAGGGGAACCTGGAAGAGATGGGGCACCAGGTCTGAGAGGTCTTAAGGGTGTTCAAGGATTACCAGGGGGCCGCACAGGATCACGCGGTCCACCAGGACCACCCGGGCCTCGAGGTTACATTGGGCCAGCGGGACCAAAAGGGACAGATGGTAGACCCGGAGAGCGAGGCGAATCAGGCCCAATGGGTCCTCCCGGTGGTCAAGGAGAACCTGGAACACCAGGTGTAGAAGGACCTGCAGGACATAAAGGAGAAAAGGGAGAGCCCGGTTTCGATGGTCCAAAAGGAGAAATTGGCCCTCGAGGTTACGACGGCCCAATTGGACCTCAGGGTCCTAGAGGCATTAAAGGCGAAGACGGTTTATCTATTCCCGTAAGTGGAAGCTGCATTGCTGTTTTTTTATATTTCATATAAGTTCGGGTATAATTTAAAAAAAACCTGTTTATGAAGCGAAAGTAAATAAGTTGAGTTTATTGTAAAAAGCTGTCATATGTACACTGTAAAATAGAGATCTGTAGAGATGGACACCAGTCCGTGTACATGTTTGTTACTAAAAAAATTGAGAATGGCTAAACAAATTCCAAACAATATTATAATGACGTGAAGCTGTTTCTTAAAATTAAAATCTGAATTATTTATGTTTTATTTTAATCGTTTTTGTAGTTTTAGAAATATGTCCAAAATCGGCAGGCGAATGTCTGCTGAGTACGCTGGTACTAGGGCTGAAACAGTGTTAAAACAACTTACGTCGATTCATAGCTGAAGCAACTTTTTAAATTTAAAATAAAAGTATCTAGATTAATACAGTAGCAGAATATTCTGTAATAAAATTTATTTTAGGGACTAAAAGGAAACAGTGGTCTATCCGGCCTCCCGGGTGGCAAAGGACAGAAAGGCGAAAGAGGGTATCAAGGATTACGAGGTGTTCCCGGAAATTCTACTTTAGGAACTCCTGGAAGTCCAGGTGAAATGGGTGCACCGGGAGAAAAAGGCGAGAAAGGTAGTCCCGGTCGTGATGGAATACCTGGTAGCACAGGCTCTAAAGGCGATATAGGTGGCCGTTGCAACGAATGTTGGCCTGGAGGTCCAGGACAAAAAGGTGACCGAGGTGCGGATGGCTTTTCCGGTGAAAGGGGAGAAAGGGGACCTGTAGGTCCAGTGGGATTACCAGGTGAACGTGGTGCTGATGGGTTGAATGGATTGCCAGGTTCTCCCGGCGCTCCGGTAAGTTTGATAATTAATTATTTGAATATTTTTATACTATTAATTTGTATCATAATGTAATTAAGCCGATTTGACATACATACTTATAAATTATTTTAAGAAATAAAAAAAATATATATTTTTAAGCTCATCTTTCAGGTAATGTCAAATGTACCTTCAATTAACTAAATCAAATATTAAATTAATTTGTCCCTACTGAAAAGAAAACTAATAAATATTATATTTTTTTTATAATATACCTTATTAGCAGTCAAGTTTTAACAAACAGATTTTTAGTTTTGTTATTTTTAAACTGCACTATCAGCAAAATATAAATCAAAATAAAATATCTTCTCTTAATAAAAGTAGACTCCTAATTTGTACCTTTGAACATGATAAAAATAAAACTTAATATGCTTAACTTGAAATTTATTATAATTTATTTATATTACAGCAGTATAAAGGGTTAATGCTTACAATTAAAGTATAAAAATGTAGGAAAATAAATCGATTTTTCAAAAAAGATCTCATTTTATATTGTAAAGATTATTGTTTTCTATAGGGTGAGCGAGGCGACGAGGGACCAATGGGTCCCCCTGGAGATAAAGGAGCCGATGCAATTATACCATCGAGCTTAAAAAAAGGACCTCCTGGTGAGAAAGGGCCACAGGGACCAAGAGGTTTCCCTGGTGCAAAAGGTGAAAGAGGAAGCGATGGCAATAAAGGAGATCGTGGTCCTATTGGGATGCCTGGGCCTAAAGGTGATCGAGGTTTCATCGGACCGCCAGGAGAAGATGGAGTTCCTGGTATTCCTGGTACACCAGGTACACCTGGGGCTAACGGAGCTTCAATTAAAGGAGAAAAAGGAACTCCGGGAGACTTTGGTCTTAAAGGTGATAAAGGTTTTCCAGGAAGGTTAGGGAAAAAAGGCGAACCTGGCATGTGTCCTGCTAACCTACAAGCTCTTACAAAAGGTGACAGAGGTGTACAAGGTCCACCTGGACCTCAAGGATTGCCAGGTAATAACAATATTTGGAATTTAAAATTTTAAGATATAAAGATTTTTTAACGCGAAATCTAATCAAAGCTATATTCATATTTCAGGCGATGCTGGTGAAAAGGGAGACACAGGTTTTGTAGGTAGAACTGGAGACAAAGGTGATCTTGGCTTGCCGGGAAAACCAGGACCAGTTGGACCACGTGGACTTCCAGGCCCAAGAGGAGAAAAAGGAGAAATGGGTACTATGGGCTTTCCAGGAACGCCTGGAGAACTTGGCCCTAGAGGCTTCCCGGGTTTGCCAGGAATAAAAGGAGATAAAGGAGAAATCGGACCTTCTATGCCTGGTCCACCAGGACCTCCAGGTTTGTATGGGCGAAAAGGAGATCAAGGGCCAAGAGGTCTGCCTGGAATACCTGGTAATGATGGTCCACCTGGAGCAATGGGGCTTCGAGGTGAAAAAGGAGACATAGGCATTATAGGAAGACCAGGAGTAGCTGGATTTCCAGGTCAAAAAGGAGAAGCTGGTCCTGTTGGACCACCTGGTATACCAGGTTCGGCAGGTATACCCGGAAGAGAGGGTCCTAAAGGACAACAAGGATACCCAGGTATTCCTGGAAAGTCTGGTGTAATTGGTCTTCCTGGACAAAAAGGTGAACCCGGTGTGCAAGGACCTGATGGGCCAAAAGGCTTCCCTGGTGCTCGTGGTCGACCTGGTCCAGCTGGAGTTCCAGGAATCGATGGAATGCCAGGAGAGAAGGGAGATAAAGGAGAAATAGGTTATTCTGGCGCACCGGGTACCCCAGGTCTAACTGGCCCAATTGGACCGATTGGCGCTCCAGGGCTTAAAGGTGATCAAGGATTCGATGGTCCTCCAGGACCACCAGGTAGGATCGGAATTCAAGGTGAAAAAGGTGAGAGAGGTTTTACCGGTGCTCCAGGGCCAAAAGGAGAGCCAGGTTTAGCAGCTGACAAAGGAGATAAAGGTGATCATGGTATACCTGGTTTAAGAGGTTTAGATGGTGCTCCAGGACTAGAGGGTGAGAAAGGTGATAAAGGGGATGCTGGTTTACCTGGCTACGGTTTACCAGGTCCTGCAGGTCAAAAGGGTGATATGGGTCCTCGAGGTTTAGATGGCACTCCAGGGCAACCTGGACAAAAAGGTGATAGTGGATTCCCTGGTTTACCTGGACATAAGGGAAATAGAGGTCCTTCAGGAGAAAATGGACAACCAGGATCACCCGGTATAGATGGCCTACCAGGCCCTCAGGGAGAAGTTGGTTTCCCTGGACCAATTGGCCAAAAGGGCGATAAAGGAGACCGGGGTTATCCAGGACGAGATGGTATGGATGGTCTTAAAGGAGAACAGGGTCCAATGGGTCCTCCTGGTTTGCTAGGGATGAGAGGTCCTGATGGACCGAAAGGAGATATAGGTTTACCAGGACTTTCGATTGACATAAAGGGAGACAAAGGAGATACTGGACCACAAGGAAGTCCCGGAAGGGAAGGCGAAAAGGGTGAAAGGGGCAGGGATGGACCGCAAGGTTTACAAGGCGTCAAGGGAGAAAGAGGCGCTTTCGGAGAAAAGGGAGATATAGGAAGAATAGGATTTGCAGGAGAAAAAGGTATTGTTACTATTTTATCACTTAATTGTTTAAATAAATCAATAATCAAAATGTCGCATCTTAAAAACAGTACATTGCAACACAACACTAAAAGTCATGTTTACATTAATCGTTTTAAAACTCATTATGATATTCTCAGGTGATAGAGGTCCCATTGGTCCTTCGGGGATACCTGGCCTTACGATCAAAGGTGAAAAAGGTTTACCTGGAACACCAGGTAAACATGGTCGTCCTGGACAACAAGGTGCCTCTGGGGAAAAAGGTGATCAAGGTTTACCAGGCCTTCCAGGAGAAATGGGTCCTCCGGGTACATCTGCGCCACCTGGACTTCGAGGCGAAAAAGGAGATCAAGGACGAGAAGGTTTTGTGGGTGTACCAGGAAATGATGGTTTACCAGGTTTACCAGGATTACCTGGCAGAGAGGGTCAGAAAGGAGATAAAGGTGAAAAAGGAGCTACGGGCTTTGGCTTACCAGGTCAAAAAGGTGATCAAGGTACACCGGGTCTTCCTGGACTGGTTGGCCTAAAGGGAGACAAGGGCGAACGAGGTCGTGATGGTGATAATGGTCAACCTGGTCCTATGGGTTTCCCAGGCTTGAAGGGTGATCGAGGTTTCCAAGGTGCCACAGGTCTTATTGGTTTAAGTGGTGAGAAAGGAGACAAAGGGGAAGCTGCGCAATTTGTTCTTGGTCCAAAGGGAGAGCCAGGACTACGTGGTCCTCCTGGCTTAGAAGGCCTGCCAGGAAAGGCTGGTGAACCAGGACAACCAGGCTTTAATGGCAGCCCAGGAATGAAGGGTGACCGGGGATATCCAGGACCTCAAGGGCCTCCAGGACTTCCTGGCCCGCAAGGTTTGCAAGGATTTCAAGGAGAAAGGGGCAAAACAGGGTTAACAGGGATTGCTGGAATTCCTGGAACCCCTGGAGCACCTTGCGTAACATCGGATTATTTGACTGGAATACTTCTTGTACGACATAGCCAAAGTGACGCCGTGCCACAATGTGAAGCAGGTCATGTTAAATTATGGGATGGGTACTCACTACTTTACATAGATGGTAATGAAAAAGCACACAATCAAGATTTAGGATATGCCGGTTCGTGCGTCAGAAAATTCAGCACAATGCCATTCCTGTTTTGCGATCTTAACGATGTGTGTAACTATGCCAGTCGTAACGATCGTAGTTATTGGTTATCGACAGGGCAACCAATTCCTATGATGCCAGTAGAAGGCAATGAAATCATGCGATATATATCAAGATGTGTAGTTTGCGAAGTGCCAGCAAATGTTATAGCCGTTCACAGTCAAACACTAGACATTCCGAGTTGTCCAGGCGGTTGGAGAGAACTATGGATTGGATACAGTTTTGTAATGGTCTGTGTCATTTCAAATTGACAAAAAGCCGTAATATGATTATTTTTAAAAATGTTAATTTTAATGTTTATTCTTTACAGCATACGGGCGCCGGAGGTCAGGGCGGTGGCCAAGCTTTAGCCAGTCCCGGATCATGTCTGGAAGATTTCCGGGCAACACCATTTATAGAATGCAATGGCGAAGGTGGAACTTGTCAACATTTTGCTAATAAGCTTAGCTTCTGGCTCACAACCATTGAAGACAATAAACAATTCGCAATGCCTGAGCGAGAAACACTTAAATCAGGGCGATTACTTGAACGCGTATCCCGTTGCTCTGTTTGCATTAAAAACACTGTATAATAGGTACGACGCCGCATGAAAGAAGGCAAATTTTGTGTAAATGTTTTTAAATCAAACAGTGTGAAGACAGTTAAATAGAATGCTAGAATATATATTATTATTTCTTATACTTTATAGTACTCGATAATATAAAATTCTTACAGTTATAAGTGCAACAGTCATACTTTAAAATACTGACTCTTTTTATTGGTTTATTATTTTATACACTAAATGTACACCAAAGCAAATTAACATAAGATTTTCGTTTTTTAAGATTTTTAGAGTATTTAATCATTAGAGCAAATTTATTTTACCGTCGCAGTCTTTTTGAATAAAAATTTTTATGCTTACATGATTTTTTAACAAAATTATAGTAAGGAATTCACTATTACAAAGTAAATTGTATACTTATTATAAGATAAATTCATTTGTTTCACTAGTCACGTGTAACACTCGGACTTTGTAATTCAGTTTCATCTTTTAATTTGACGAACATAAGAAAATATTAAATAGGTTATAAAAAGCTTGTGATAACAGACCATGACCAGTGCTTACTTCATTCAACTTATATCTCTTAACAAAATATAAACTATCGTAATTCGCTAAACAGGGGAGTAATTTGATTTTGATTTTATATTGTATTTAATTTTGGTTTGTGGATTATACACCCACTGTATGACTATATGGAACTCCATATATTAGATGGATAGAAAAGCCAACAACTTTAAGTTTAAAATCGTTGTAAACACTGCCAATGTAGATAAATCAATGTTACATAATTACTTTAAGTATATTCATATAAATAAATAACATAAAACGTTTAATGTTTTTATTAGTTTCTAACAAAACGGATGCATTTTATTATGTTAAACCTCCTTGTTTAAACCAAATCTTGTTTATGATTTTACATTCTATCACGTAAACATCTGTTGGCATATAAAAAAAATCTTAAATAACCTTTAACATTAAATTGATACAATATAAAACAACAACAATGTGGTGCCAACAAAGTTTGCTATATGTACTATATATTCTTGTACAGCCAATTAAATTTTAGTGATGTGAACCATAACTGAAAACAAAGTTAAAGGTGACGGCCCGAGAAATAAGAGCACAAACAAGCATATTTGAATTTAAGTATCTTCCAACCATAGCCAACCAACGGATGCGCTAACATGCCTCAGTGTGCTTTAAAGAATTACGAAAATAACCACCGTAACAGTTAGGTTTCAGAAGGAGTGTCTTTCTTTCGGTAAGTAAATATCAGTTCAAGTTTTGCGGTACTTAAAAATTATTGTAAAA